>PVIU01005000.1:0-119215 GCA_004026605.1 Ondatra zibethicus
GGGTGGGCCTTGGACTTCCAACAGGGCAGGGCACCATGCCCTCTTTCAAGGAAGAAGGGGGAGGGAGGAGGGGTGGGGGTAGTGGGAGGGGACCGGGAGAAGGGGAAGAAAGGAAAAAATTTTTTTTTTATCTTTAATTATGTTCTTGAATGGAAAAAATAAAACAAAACAATGTATGGAAAAAAAAAAAGAGAGGCTTCCTGACTAAGCTTTGCTGCAAAATCCTTGAAGCTCTTTTAAGGCCCAAATACAAAACACTTAAATGGTGTTTATGAATAGGCAACAACTTGCTTCTTGGTGATAGTAGGGACTGTGCAACTCCATAGAGCTGTGGCAATAAACATGACTCTGGCCAGTATCTCTGCCATGAAGCTAGACTCTCAGAAAGCTAAGGAATCAGGTGGATCCAGCTATCAAATCCACAGCTTTAATACTAGCCATATTGCTTAGCAAATTAAAGACTCAAGTGGTCAGAAAAAGAGAGATAGATATATAGTTAAGATAGATTCAAACAAGAAAAATCTCTAAATGGTTTATAGTGTGTTTAAACATATATGTAAGTTTGGGAGAGAAAAGAAAAAAAAATAAAATCCTTATAAAAAAGGAAGAGAGTAGTTGTGTATGGTGGCACACACTTTTAACCCCAGAATTTGGGAGGCTGAGGCAGGTAGATCTTGATGAGTTCAAGGACTACAGAGTGAGTTCCTGGACAGCCAACGATACACAGAAAAATGCTATCTCAAAAAACAAAAATTAAAAATATAAATCAAAGAAATAGAGTTTAAAATAAAGCCACATAAAGATGGAAAACACATAGTGAATCTGGATACTGTATGTTATTGTGTTGTCTTTGAATTGTTTGATGGCTGAGGAAGGAGCAGCAGTGGCTAAAAGACATTTGATTATAAATATTGCTTGATTAATTCAACACATATATTTTAAAAATGCCTTGACTTCAAACTTTAAGGCCAAAAAATATATGTTACTTTGGAGAAGAGGTTTTGATTTTATTTCCACAAAAAATGAGAGATTGGGGATTCTTTCTGGGTTAATTAAAATCAGTTTTGATCAAGGAAGATCCCTGAAAAATCTCAGAAAGGAGCAGAGGGCCCAAATGATCGAACATTTCAGAAGACCTCTGTTATAGTTTCCTGAGTTCTACATCCATAACAGCCTCAAGACTGCTGGCTGAAATGATCAAACCTCAAAGAATATTTCAGTAAGGACTTGATTATAATACTAAATTTTCTTAAGATTATCAGTGCCCCCAATCAATAGAAAGTATCCTAGAAAACTATGCCCACATTCCCAAAAAGTTACATGTTTACTGATATATGCTTTTTGGTCATATTATTGTGATATAAATCTTTATACAGAATATAAACCTTGTCAAGTGTAAGGTTTTTTTTTTTTTTGAAAATCCCTGTACAGACCATACATTTCCTATTGAACAATTGACATAGCATCTGACAAATACTTTTCAAAGAAGGGAAAAAATGAGAGGAGGGATTCATATAAAGAAAAGAGTTTCCAGGGCACTATGTCTCTGATGAAAAACAACTAAAATTATGTATCCTTTATATACCATGTTCCAGATTTAAAAAATTAATAATTTAACAAATTAAGCAGATTAGTAGCTAATAACATAAAATAATGACAAATTATATCTTTTCATATATTTTTGTTTATTTTATTTTTTGAGTATAGGTGTTTTGTCTGAGTTTATGTCTATGTATTACTTGAGTGCCTGATGCTCAGGGAAGCCAGAAGATGGGATCAGATGCTCTAGAACTGGACTTATACATGTTTGTATATGCCATGTGTTTACTGGATATTGAACATAGGTCCATCCAAAGTGCACTAAGTGTACTCTTTTAATTAATTTATTTAGCATCCTGAACAGTGTTTCCTCTTCCTCCTTTTCTTCCATTCCTTTCCCTCATCCCCTCTACATCCCCCCAATCCACTCCTCCTTTATTTCTGATCAGAAAGGGACAGACCTCCCATGAGTATCTGGTGCAGGAGAATTTGATTGGCCAGGCAGGAAGTACAGGTGGGACAACTAGACAGGAAGTAGAGGCAAAGCAAGGAGAATAGGAGAATTCCGGGAAGCAGGAAGCTCTCTTGGGACTCCTGTCCAGACCACCTAAGAAGCAGGATGTGACCTGCCCCGCTGAGAAAGGTACTGAGCCATGTGGCTAACATAGATAAGAATAATGGGTTAATATAAGCTACAAGAGCTAATAAGAACCCTGAGCTAATAAGCCAATCAGTTTGTAACCTAATGTAGACTCTCTGTATGATTTTCTCTGGGGCTAAACGGCTATGGGAACTGGACAGGACAGAAACCCTAACAAGCTGGCCCTCCTGCTACAGAATGGCACCCAATGTGCATAACTGCATCCACAGAACGCCTTAGAAAGCTTGGGAAAGAATAGAGTAAAGCATGTTTTCTTGGTAGCAGCAATTTCTCGGGTCTGCTCTGCTTGTTAGAGGCAAGAAAGCACTCTCATCTAAGAGAGGCTTCCGGACTCAGCTTTAGCTGTAAAACCTTGCAGCTCTTTTAAGAGGTCCTGCCATGAACACTTAAATAGTGTTGATGAAAAGCTGACCGCATGCTTTTCAGTTTTCAGCTGTAGAAGGATATAAAGTTGCAGTAAAACTAAGCACCTCCACTGTATTAAGGCTAGGCAAGGCAACATTGTATGAGGAATAGGTTACCAAGAGCGAGCCAAAGCATTAGGGATAGCCCTTGCTCCCATTTTTAGGAATCCCACAAGTAGACCAAGCTACACCACTGTCACATATATACAGAGGGCCTGGATCAGTGCCAAGCAGGCTCTCTGGTTGATGGTTCAGATTCTGTGAATTTCTAAGAGCCAGACTGGTTGTTTCTGTGGGTTTTCATGTGATGTTCTTGACCCTCTGGCGTCTACATTCCTTCCTCCCTCTCTTCAGAAGGATTCCCTGAGTTTGGCCAAAAGTTTGACTGTGGGTCTCTCCATCTGTTTCCATTAGTTACTTGATGAAGGCTCTCTGATGACAATTGGGGTAGTAACCAACCTGACCACAGATGGCCAGGTCAGACTACATATCCACTATCGCTAGGAGTGCTAGTTGTTTTCATCCTTGTAGATTCATGAAAGTTACCCTTGAATCAGGTTTCTTCCTGACACTGAAATGCCCCTCCTTTCCAGTTACCTCTTTCAGATGTCTCTCCCTCCATCCACCCCCATCCCAACCCCTCAAGTTCTCATCCCTACCTGCCCTCAGTTCACCCAGGAAGGCCCAAAGAGAGACAGATAGATCTCCCTGTGAAGGGGAAATAGAAGAGCACCAAGTACTCAACCATTGATTCAACATCCCAGGTCCCAAGTTTGTCTTAGAAATTAAAGTAAACACACTCATTTTATAAAATTCCATATACTTAACAAAAAGCAACATGACACAGTTAGATAATGTGTTGATGGTGTCCTTTATTCTATTTCCCCACTAGAAAAATTATGCAGATGAATTAACTATAGTTTATAAAATGTAATTATTTTCAATTTTTAGTAAAAACATCATTTAATATTACTTTAATGTATTTGTATTACAGATTCACACATTAATTACACTTGAATTATATATGAAAATGACAAGAAAGTTCAAACTTATTATACAATTATTAATTATTGTGTATATATTATTATGTATGTCACAGTGTTACTATAAACCTACTATTAATGTTAAGCTAATGTTTCTACTTTAGTTTATGATTAAATAAAACTTGGAACAGAGGGTTAGAAACATTCTGACAAAAGAAAAATATTCTTCATCTTACATAATAATAATTACATTGCTTCCAATTTTGCTTGATCCCTAATTTTATCTGATTCTTCTTTTTCATAAAAGAAAAAAACTATCCTAAAGAACATCTCCCCCTTAGTGTAAAATTATATAAATACCAGTAACCTTTAATCAAATTTCCTTTTATCTGCTGGAAAATTGAACGCACATAGTATTTTCAAGAATTTGAACACTGAGCTTTAATTTTATTTCATTTAACGTATTAGAAATGTTTAAAATTATGAAGCAAATATTAACATTATTTCTAAATGAAGTACATTTATCAATGAGAACTTTGCACTTCTGATTAAAGACCATGTACTAATAACTATAATTATAATGAGATAGGGAATGCAATATTGTTTTATTATTTATACAACAGAAACATCAATAGATATGACCTTCACCCAAGAGATTGCCACAATTAGTAAGGAGCAGAAAGGTCACTGAAATGTGAGGCATATGTATTAACAAAATGTTTTTTGATATTTCTCAAGATTTTTTTTTCTAGTTCAAAGTTTTTTCTTATTCTTAATTGGGGAGAAACTGAAATCATGCACCAACGAATGTTACAAGACTCCTTGTCAAGTGTTAAGTCTACTTTTTAGAATCTTATCCTAGTGATATTTAGTTGAAGATTTGTGGATGACTTTCCTATTCTCACTTGAAGCCAGATGGAAAGAGGCTTGCTTTTAAACCATCTGTCATGCTTCACTTTGATATTCTTACATCAGGTAGAAGAAAAGTATGAACATCTGACTCAGCAAAGATAAAGGTAACAAGGAAGATTTCATCCAAAGTCAGCTACTAGATCCTTCCAACACTTTGTAAAAGCATGTTGAGGAATTTAGTTTCTAGGTCTTAACTGCTAAGAAAGCAGAAAACCCCTCCTATTCCCAATCTTAACTTAGCAGTTAATATCCACTTATATGTGATTCTTTCTGGGTCTGTCTTTCTGGGTCTGGAATGCTTTGCCCATAATAATTTTTTTCTAGTCCCATCAATTTGCATGCAAATTTTATGCTGCTATTTTTTAACAGCTGAGTAATACTCCATTATATAAATACACATTTTCTATATTCACATTTTTGGTTGAGAGACATCTATGTTGTTTCCAGTTTCTAGCTATTATGAATAAAGTCAATATGAAAAGAGTTGAGGAAGTGTCATAATGGTAGGAATGAACATTCTTTGGGTTTATTTTCAAAAGTGTTATCATTGTATTTTGAGGGAGATCGATTGCCAATTTTCTGATGAATCATCATACTGATTTCCATAGTAGCTATACAAGTTTGCACTGCTACCAGCAGTGGAGGAGTGGTCCTCTTGTTTCAGGTCCTCATCAGCATGAGCGGTCACTTGTGTTATTGCTCTTAGCCATTCTGACAGGTGTAAGATGGAATCTCAAAGTAGCTGGATGTTAAACATTTCTTTAAGTGTTTATTAGCCATTTTAGACACATATATTGATAATTATCTATTTAAATATGTGGCACATGTTTAAATTACATTCCTTAATTTGTTGATGTCTAGTTTCTTGAGTACTTTAAATATTTTGGATATTAGTATTCAACAAAATGTGAAATTGGCAAAATGATGGTGTTGTTTGACTTACCTAAACTTCTCAGCTCCCTGAGGCCTTACTTATTAATTTTTGATTTTAGTGCCTGTGCTAATAGAATTCTATGAATCATTAAAGGAGGGAGAAATGGAGGGTGAGAGAATTAGATTGGGGCAGGGTATTTACAGGGTTGTATGGAAACTTAGTATAATGGAAACTTCCGGAAAACTATAAGGGTGACCATAGCAAGGACTCTCAGTAATGGAGGATACTAAGTCTAACCCATCCATCTTCTGTATCCAGGAAAGGCCCTTGGTGGTGGGACTAGGACACCAGTCCAGCCACAGAATATTAGACCCACACCTATCCTGCCTGTAAGATGTGCTTGGAAGATGTGCTTGGGTACTTGTCAGAACTTGTGGAAGTGGTCAACCAATGACTAATCTGAAGCCATGTCACAAGAAGAAGCCCTTGCTTTACACAACCTGGATAGACAGGAACTGGAAGCTGAATGGCTCGGGGAACTATGGTAAAACCAAACAGAATAGACCAAAACCAAACAAAACGAAATAAAGTGAAAAGAGATCAATGAAATGATTCCTGAATTTATTCTGTTATATTCATAGATTGGTGCATAAACCCACTGTCCTCAAAGAGTCTTCCCCCAGCAGATGATGGGAGCAGATACAGAGACCCACCCTCAAATATTAGGTGGATCTGGGGGAAGCCAGCATAACAGGAGGAAGAATAAATGTAGGAGTCAGAGGGTCAAGGACTCCAGGTGAACAACTACAGAATGGACCAGGCAGGTCTCATAGTGGCTCACAGGGACTGAAGCAACAATCACAGACCCTACATGTGTCTGTGCTTTGCCCTCTGCATACATGCTGTTATTTTGTGACCTCCTGTTCTTGTAGGACTCTTAACAATGGGACTGATAATGTCTCTGACTTTTCTGCCTACTTTTGGAATCCTTTTCCTGCTACTGGATTGCCTTTTCCAGTCTTTACATGAGGTTTGTGCCTAGTCATATTGTATATTTGAAGATGGATGCTAAAAAGAAATCCCACACTAGCTCAGAATTGAGTAAAATAAAGAGTTGTTTACTTAGTGGTAGAGTCACATATCACGGTCCTCTACTCAACCAAATACTGTAGCTGGAAGACAGAGCAAACATGTGCTTTACTTCGGCATTTATAGTATAAGAGGGCATGCCCAAGTTGGCTGGTAACTTAAAATCTACTGGCTGTAGGATTTCCTATAGCACCTCCCCCTTTTGTTTAAATAAGAAATTTCTAAGCCTAATAAAAATTATAAACAATAAGAACAAATGTCAGGTATAAGAATTAGAATTACAACAAACATCAGCTATATCAAGCAAGAAGCATGATAAATGTTTCAATAATTATCTTATCCTAAGAAGTTTATGTCTCGTATTATAAATAACTTGGCCAAGCCATGAGAGGAAAGTAACTATAACTATCTAGCCTTCAACCCCATCAAAGATCTGAGAAGGAAAATAATATTACTTGAGTAAGAAGAAAGAACAATCACGCAATTTCCAAAACATGCAACAAATGACAGAGACAACTGGCCACGTGGGCAATCACCCAAAGTCTCGTATGCAACATTGTAGCAGCCAAGTTTAGCTAAGGCCTAGAGTAACTAACAGATCATTTTCAGAGGCAGGAAGTTTTTTCAAAATTGTCTTACCCTGTCTTGACAAGATTTGACAGTCTTTTTTCTTGTGTCCTGCTTGTCCTGTCTAGACATCATGCATTTTTTCATTGGTCCATCTATGGGAAGTTCCTTGCCCAGCATCCAGTTTTGCCAAGAAGAAAACAAGCTCCAAGAGTGTGTTGTCTGTGCTCAACATTCTCTTGGGAATAGATTGGTGCTTCCAGAAACAATCGTGTCTCACTTCAACAGAACCCTAAGTTATTTAAATGCCATATTCTATAGCTCTTTGAAGTGGTTGAAGATTACCTATCTATGCAGAATACAATCTCTATGTACCTAAAAACGTTCAATAGTCATTCATGTTTGTCATACTTATAGTTAAACTAATCACTATTCTTCTTAATAGCTATACAACTTAAAGACTAAGACTTCATATTAGAATATTAAACAATCTTTAAACAACTATGCAACAAATGAGGACAATCACTTCAAAATGTAAATAATGTATAAGTATCTTGATCAGAGGTAGAAATGTATAATGCAATATAATAAATATATCCTAAAATTGTATCAATATACAAAATGTCTTAAGCAGACAATACCTGCTAGGTATAATGTCTAACGAATATGTTCAAGCATCGATGAAAGACTTTGTCTCAAAAAGGAAAGGCAGGGAAGAGTTGAGGACTACACACCTACAGCCAACCTCTGACCTCCAGACATGTAATCATGGCCATGTACAAACAAAGATGCATACATACATATACACACACACACAAACACAGACATACATACACACACAAATATACACACACTAAATAAACAAATACTGAAGGAATAAATCAAAATAAAACAAAACACTTGTGCTTGTCTTCCATAGAAAGATTGAAAGACTGAGACAGAAATCTCATTTGATTCATAAGGCAGCTTGCAAAGTATTTGATTTCTAGATTGGACCTGTACATTCTAATGTTGTGGATGTATGAAATCATCTATAAGTTAGGGACTTAGGCACACTTGGGCATTGACTACACATGAATAATTTTAATGAATTAAAATGCATGCTCTCTGTCACTATTTCACCAAACATCATGACTTCAATGAAGACTACATTGTATATATTGGCAGTTAGAATAGCATGTCTACTAGCAACAAAATTGAAAATACAGTAGCAGTAGTTAACATACTCATACACAAAATATTATATGACAGAATATTTTCTATATATCTGAATAGTTCATTTATATATATATATATATCATGCTTAAAAACCAGTAATATTATTTGAAATACACAAATGGGATAAAGGAAGGTGAAGTGCTAAATAACGACACAAATTCAAACATATTAGTTCAAAAGTTTTGTCCCCATTCACTGCCTTACAGTTATCAACCCATACTTCAGATAAGCTTCTTAGAATTCCACTACCCAGTGAGCTCCATGGAGTCCCGCTACACAGCCCATGCCAATACTAGGTGGAGCTAAGAGGTGAGTCAATAGTGGCCCTGTGGCCCTGTGGCACTAGAAGTCCCGCTCACTAAACCTCCACATGGGAGAAAGGCCAGGGGCCCCTCCCCAGCTCCCTCAGCATTTCTAGCTGCCAGAAAGGAGTATTCCTGCTAGCCCTCTTTATATCCCGCCCACAACCCGCTGTTCCCTCTGAGCTCTGTGGAGAACTGCTACGCAGACTGCACCAATACCAGGTAGACCTAACAGCCTGCACCAATACTGAATGGACCTAAGATCCTGTGCCAATACTGAGTGGACCTAAGAGTCTGCTCCAATACTGAGTGGACCTAAGAGATAGCCACAGCAAGGATTGGACCAAGAAGCCAAGACACTACAGGCCTCATTTGAAGGAAGAGATGGGTAGGCGCCAATGCAAGAATTCTTCCAACAACCTAAAAAGCAAAATGGGAACACCAGAATCAAATGGACACACAACAGAAAGACTTGATCATCCTAACCCAGAAGATGTAGAAGAAAATGACTTTAAATGTAACTTTATGAAAATGATGGAGACCTTTAAAGAAGAATTGAAAAACTCCCTTAAAATATGGAGAAGACAAAAAAAGCTGGAAGAAATTAATAAATCCCTCAAAGAAATCTAAGAAAACCGAGAAAAAGCAAACAGGTGAAGGAACCAGTTCAAGACCTGAAGACTTAAATAGAGGTAATAAAGAAAATACAAACCGAGGGAATTCTGGAAATGGAAAATCTGGGTAAATGAACAGGAACTACAGAGACAAGTATAACCAACAGAATACAAGAGATAGAAGAAAGAATCTGAGGCGCTGAAGATACTATTGAGGAAATAGACTCATGGGTCAAAGAAAACACTAAATTCAACAAATTCTTAACACAAAACATCCAGGAAATCTGGGACACCATGAAGAGACCAAACCTAAAAATAATAGGGGTAGAAGAAGGAGAACTCCAGTTCAAAGGCACAGAAAACATATTCAACAAAATTATAGAAGGATATGCCTATGAAGGTACAAGAAACTTACAGAATGCCAAATAGACTGGATTTAAAAAAAAAGCAAAAAGCATCCACTCACCATATAATAATCAAAACACAAAATATACAGAACAAAGAAAGAATATTAAGAGCTCCAAAGGAAAAAGGTCAACTAACATATAAAAGTAAACTTATCAGAATTACACCTGACTTCTCAATGGAAACGATGAAAGCCAGAAGGTCCTGGATAGATTTGCTGCAGACATTAAGAGACCATGGATGCAAGCCCAGACTATAATACCCAGCAGAGCTTACATTCACCATTGATGGAGAAAACAAGATATTTAGTGACAAAAATAGATTTAAACAACACGTATCCACAAACCCAGACTTACAGAAAGTACTAGAATGAAAACATCAACCCAAGGAAGGTAACTACACCCACAATAACATAGTCATATTATAAACCCACCAGCATAATCCAAGGAAGTGAAACACACAAGCACTACTGCCGAAAGATAAATGGAGTTAACAACCACTGATCATTAATATCACTTAATATAAATAGTCTCAATTCACCTATAAAAAGACGCAGGCTAAGAGAATGGATATGAAAACAGGATCCAGTTTACAAGACGCACACCTAATTCTCAAAGACAGACACTTTCTCAGAATAAAGGGTTGGGAAAAGGTTTTCCAATCAAATGGACCTAAGAAACTAGCGGGTGTGGCTATCCTAATATCTAACAAAATTGATTTCAAACTAAAATCAGTCAGAAGAGATGGAGAAGGACACTTTATATTCATAACAGGAACAATTCATCAAGATGAAGTCTCAACCCTGAATATCTAAGCCCCTAATATAAGAGCACCCACATATGTAAAAGAAATATTACTAAAACTTAAATCGTACTTTAATACCCCACACACTAGTAGTAGAAGATTTCAACGCTCCTCTCTCTACAATTGACAGGTCAAACAGACAGAAACTTAACAGAGAAATAAAAGAAATCCAATGTAATGAATCAAATGGACTTAACAGACATCTATAGAACATTACACCCGAATAAAAAAGAATATACTTTCTTCTCAGCACCTCATGGAACCTTCTCTAAAATTGATCATATTCTAGGTAGCAAAGCAAACACCCACAGATACAAAAAAATTGAAGTAATCCACTGTGTCTTATCAGATCACCATGGAGTAAAGTTAGAATATTCAACAACAATACTACTCCCAGAAAGCCTACAAACTCATGAAAACTGAACAATCAACTACTGAACCACCCCTGAGTCAAGGAGGAAATAAAGAAAGAAATTAAAACCTTACTTGAATTTAATGAAAATGAAGGCACAATATATCAAAACCTATGGGACACTATGAAAGCAGTGCTAAAAGGAAAGTTCATAGCACTAAGTGTCCACACAAAGAAAACAAAGAAAGCTCACATCAGTGACCTAACAGCATGCCTAAAAGCTCTAAGAAAAAAAAAAGAAGCAGACTCACCCAGGAGGAGTAGAAGACAGGAAATAATCAAATTGAGGGCTGAAATCAACAAAATAGAAAAACAGATAATCATACAAAGAATCAGTGAAGCAAAGAACTGATTCTTTGATAAAATCAACAAGATTGACAAACCCTTATCCAAACTAATCAAAAGGCAGAGAGAGTACATCCAAATTAACAAAATCAGATGAAAAGGGGGACATAACAATGAACACTGAGAATGATTCAGAGAGTCATTAGGTCCTACTACAAAAACCTGTACTCCACAAAACTGGGAAATGTAAAAGAAATGAACAATTTTTTAGATAGATACCATCTACCAAAATTAAATCAAGACCAGATGAGCAATTTAAATATACCTATAAGCCAAGAGGAGATAGAAGCTGTTATCAAAAATCTCCCAACCAAAAAAAGCCCAGGGCCAGATGAACTTAGTACAGAATTTTACCAGAAATTTCAAGAAGAGCTAATACCTATACTCCTCAAAGTGTTCCACATAATAGAAACAGAAGGGTCATTGCCAAACTCTTTTTATGAGTCTACAGTTACCATGATACCAAAACCGCACAAAGACTCAACCAAGAAAGAGAATTACAGACTAATCTCACTCATGAACATTGATGCAAAAATTCTTAATAAAATACTGGCAAGCCGAATCTAAGAACACATCAAAAAAATCATCCATCATGATTAAGTAGGCTTCATCCCAGAGATTCAGGGCTCATCCAAAATCTAAACTACGAAAATCTATCAATGAAATCCATCATATAAATAAACTGAAAGAAAAAACCATATGATCATTTCATTAGATGCTGAAAAAGCATTTGAAAAAATTCAACACCCCTTCATCATAAAGGTCTTGGAAAGAATAGGGATACAAGTGTCATATCTAAATATAATAAAAACAATATAGGGCAAGTCGACAGCTAACATCAAATTAAAATGAGAGAAACTCAAAGCAATTCCACTAAAATCAGAAAAAAGACAAGGCTGTCCACTCTATCCATATCTCTTCACCAGAGTTCTTGAAGTTTTAGCAATAGCAATAAGACAACATAAGGAGATCAAGGGGATTCAAATTGGAAAGGAAGAAGTCAAACTTTCATTATTTGCAGATGATATGATAGTGTACATAAGTGACCACCAAAACACTACCAGAGAGATCCTACAGCTGATAAATACCTTCAGTGAAGTGGCAGGATACTAAATCAACTCAAAAATATCAGTAGCCCTCTTATACACAAAGGAAAAAGAAGTGGAGAGGGAAATCAGAGAAACATCACCTTTCACAATAGCTACAAATCACATAAAATATTTTGGGGTAGCACTAACCAAGGAAGTGAAAGACCTATTTAACAAGAACTTTAAGTCTTTGAAGAAAGAAATTGAAGAAGATACCAGAAAATGGAAAGCTCTCCCATGCTCTTGGAAAGGAAGGATCAACATAGTAAACATGGCAATCCTACCAAAAGCAATATATAGATTCAATGCAATCCCCATCACAATTCTTCACAGACCTTGAAAGAACAATAATCAACTTCATATGGAAAAACAAAAAAAAAACAGGATAGCAAAAACAATCTTGTACAATAAAGAAAATGCCGGAGGCATTACCATCTCTGACATCAAGCTCTATTACAGAGCTATAGTAATGAAAACAGCTTCGTATTGGCATAAAACAGAGACATTGGCCAATGGAATTGAATTGAACACCCAGATATTAATCCACACACATATGAAAACCTGATTTTTGACAAAGAAGCTAAAATTATACAATGGGAAAAAAAAGCATCTTCAAAAATGGTATTGGCATAACTGGATGTCAACCTGTAGAAGAATGAAAATAGATCTATATCTGTTGCCATGCACAAAACTCAATTCCACATGGATTAAAGACCTCAGTATAAACCTGACCACAGTGAACCTGATAGAGGAGAAAGTGGGAAGTAACCTTCAATGCATAGGCACAGAAGACCACTTCCAAAATATAAACCCAGTAGCACAGACAATAAGAACACTGATAAATAAAAGGGACCTCCTGAAACTGAGAAGCTTCTGTAAAGCAAATGACACAGTAAACATGACAAAAAGACAGTCTACTGAATGGGTAAATATCTTCACCAATTCCACATCAGACAAAGAACTGATCTCCAAAATAAAGTACTCAAGAAATTAAATATTAAAATTCTAAATAACCGAATTAAAAAGTGGTATACTGAAATAAACAGAGAATTCTCAAAAGAAGAATTTCAAATGGGTAAAAGATACATAAGGTCATGTTCAACTTCCTTAGCTATCAGGGAAATGCAAATCAAAACAACTTTGAGATACCATCTGACACCTGTCAAAATGGCTAAGATCAAAAACACTAATGATAGCTTATGCTGGAGAGGATGTGAAGCAAAGGGAACACTCATCCATTGCTGGTGGTAATGCAAACTTTTGCAATCCCTTTGGAAATCAGTGTGGCAGTTTCTCAGAAAATTGGGAGTCAGCCTACCTCAGGATTCAGCAATACCACTCTTAGGAATATACCCAAATGATGCTCAATCATATTACAAAAGCATTTGTTCAACTATGTTCATAACAGCATTATTTGTAATAGCCATAACCTGGAAACAACCTAGATGACCCTCAAAGTATAGCATATCTACACTACTCAGCAGAAAAAAAAAAAGATAACATCTTGATATTTGCATGCAAATGGATGGAATTAGAAAACACTATCCTGAGTGAGGTAACCCAGGCCCCATAAAGCAAATATGGTATGTACTCACTCATAAGTGGATACTAGTCATAAACAAAGATATCAAGCCTTTAGTTCATTATCCTAGAGAAGCTAAGTAATAAGGTGAACCCAAAGTAAAACATATATAGGCCCACCTGGGAATTGGAGACAGACAAAAAAACTTGGGAGCATGGGGCCAGGGGATAGAAAGAAGGGGAGAAGGGAGCATTGAGGAGAACTTGAGGGAATGGGATAGTCGAGATGGAGGAAGGACAGATATGAGAGCAAGGAAAGAAATATATTGATTGAGGGAGCCATTATGGGTTTAGCAAGAAACCTGGCTTTAGAAAACTTCCCAGGAATCTACAAGGATGACCCCAACTAGGACCCTAAGCAATGGAGGAGAGGGTGTGTGAACTGGACCTACCCTGTAGTCAGACTGATGATTTTATTAACTATCACTGTAGAACCTTCGTCCAACAACACATGGAAACAGAGGCAATGACCCACATCAGAGCACTGTACTGAGCTCCCAAGATCCAGTTGAAGAGTGGAAGGAGTGAGAGTATGAGCAAGGATTTCAGAACCATGAGGGGGTCATCCACTGAGACAGTTTACCTGAGCTAATGATATCTCACCAACTCCAACTGGACTGAGAGTGAACGAGCTTGGGAACAAAAAGTCTCTCAGAAGGGTGTTGACAGTTGGGGTAGATTCAGGGGGCACTGATAGTGACTCTGGGATTTGTCTCTACTGCATATACTGGCTTCTTGGGATCCTATTCTCTTTGGATGTAAACATTGCTCAACCTAGATGTAGTAGGGAGGGCTTGGACTTTCCACAGGGCGGGGTGCATTGTTCTCTCTTAGGATTAGAGGGGATAGGGTGGGAGGGTTTGTGAAGGGAGTGGGAGGAGGGGAGGGAGTGGGAATTTGGACTGGTAATTTTTTTAAGTAATAAAAAAAGAATTCCACTACCCATGCTTAAATCATAAAATTGGTTTAAAGTTTCTGGACTGGTAATCTATTAACAGTTAGCTAATTTAAGATGGCAATGCATTTATTAATAGAACTACATATCAATATAAAATTATTGATTCATGAGTAGTACTAAAATTCACTATTTACCTTAAGGTAAATTCAAATCTTGTATTAGACATTATTATTTTTGCTTTAGTGACATTTCCTACAGATACAATCCTTCCTAAAGATCTACTAGAAATAAACCTCGGTTTAGACAAAGACTGGTAGAAGTTGTTTCTTAATTTTCCAGACATAGTCAATTATATCACTCCTTAACATTTCTACTGCTTTAGCTGACATGCTTCTCATGAATTATCTGGTCTTTGGTTTTGTTTATTTTGCCTTCATTACCCAATACTGTCTTTAGAGTAAAGGGAGATATCTCACAACTCACAGGGGTAAGACAGAGTAGGCAGAATATACAGAGGAACAGAGGGGTTTCCTTCTGCACATATTTAAAGGTCACATAGAATCCAGATTTTTATCCCTACCAGTACAGGGCTGTTGTTTTATCACCAGCACTGTTGCTGCATCTGAATCTACTATTGTTTCAGCCAAGAGTTGTGTGTCTCTGGTTACTGGCCTGCTATCAGGCAGTGGTTGTTGATACTTTCATACCCAATGGATCTGGCTCTTTTTTTCTGCCACTAAAGTCTTTTACTCAATCTCTTTTGTTCTATTTACTAATAAAGACTAAGGGGTCAGAGACTGGAATGAAAAACCTGCTAGCTCCAGAGCTTGAGTAGAAACTGAGATTCTTTCTTTACCCAGTCTAAGAAAAAGAGTGTTCTTCCATTGCTTCAAACCAAAAAGGACTGCCACACTCAAAGTCCCTCCCTCCTACTTCCTTTGTGTCTCTACTTGTTTTCCAGACTTTCTCTGTCTATGATTACTTCTGTCAACCAGTTGCTGGCTCCACCTTCTGACCCAAAGCTGATTTAATTTAATTGACCCAAATGCAGACTTGGGGTTCAGAGTCTGATCGTGTATCCTGCAACACAACTGAAAAAGCAATCTTACTAATCAGTTGGTGATACAGTTTTGAAATCTACATAGATTGACAGATTTCAGACACTGATACAACAAGTGAAAAGAGATTCAATCCATAAATTGTCAGCCCTAGGGCATATGATTAATGCAGGTATGGAGAGTGACTTCCAGTTATTTTGCATTTTAGGTCCTCAGTGATATGAATGAGACTTAGAAAATTTACAAACAGATTTTCATTTCTTTTATTACATTTTTCTCCCATGTTTCCAGACAAAACTCTGTGAGAGAAGAATAATGAATGAAAATTTATTCAGAAATATCTTTGAGAGTCATAAAAAATACCTCAAAAGCTACATTCAAATATAATTGAACTTCCACATCCTTTAATAATCATAAAAACATATGTGGGATTCTCTTTTGTAAATTATCTCAAATTCTACTCAGGAGTAAATCTATGAAATCTTTGATTTGAATAAGGAGGTAGATTTTGTTTATATTCAATTTCCTTTACATTTACACCCTCTTTTGAAAGTCAAGACAATGATAGATTTGTGTTTATTTCTGGCATATTTTGGAAAATATAGTTCCAAGTTAAACTGACAACCAAACAAAACAAAACAAAAAATTCTTATCAGAGACTAATTTTCTAGGTATATTCCATTAAAGAAAATAGTAAGTTTATATGAATATTCATTAAGTTTCTCCACTGTTTTAAGATTTTTCTACAAAACAAAAATACCAAAACAAGAAAAAAGAAGAGGAAAAAAGCAGTGTGAGCCTATGCTGGTTTCACGAAACCTTATGTATTCTTGATGATACTCTCAGGAAATATTATTTTTACTTAACTTGTAGACTACTGGTTTTTCTGGATGGGACCCAGAACCTAAGTAAATAATAAAGTTAGACATTCTCACAAGCCAGTTCTGTATATGGATATCACCTGAGTGTTTCTGATTCTATAATGCATATTAGGAAATCATGTATGACTACAATAGCAAGAGTTTTTTGCATTCTATGAATTTCAAATTTCAATAATGAGATCCATGTGTATGTTTGCACAAAGAAATGGATATTTCAAAGAATGAAACCATGCCGCCATAAAATATGTTGCTGCTTCATATCAAATTTATCTATCTTTATAGATGATGGGACTTTTATGGAGCAGAATATTCTAGAAAATTATTGATGAATCATCTATGTCAGTTCTATCTGTTTTTCCACTGTGTATTGCAAAACTGTGTTCTTAGGTCACTATCCATTGAAATTTCTAAGCATTTATAGTCTGATGATTCTTTTCATTAAATATGTCTCTCATGGTTTCTAGAATTTTGTCTTCCTGAGAAGATACATTGTTAAATATTAATGAAGGCCCTCCAACTTTCTAATGTTTTCTATTTACATGTCCTCTATCCTTCACCCTTTGACTTTCAATGTCTCCTTGTTGTGGAATTAAAAGTCTTTACCTCTTTTCTGATATAGTCTGTGATAGTCTTGATTTTCTTTCTTTCTTTCTTGTTTTTTTTTGTTTTTTTTTTTAAAGACAGGGTTTCTCTGTAGCTTTGAAGCCTGCCCTGGAACGAGCTCTTGTAGATCTAGTAGATATAGACCAGGCTGGCCTAAAACTCATAGAGATCCGCCTGCCTCTGCCTCCCAATTTCTGGGATTAAAGGCATGCACCATCACCCAGATTCTTGATTTTCAATGTATTTTGAAGATTTCAGTCTTAACTTGGGTGGTTAATTAGTCTCAATTTTTTGAAATACTTTCTTTTCAGCTACTCTATGGATTATTGTGTATATACATACATGTACATAAATGTATTCATATTTATCCAATAAATAACTGAATAATAGCACTACTGAATTTTAGTTGACATATTTTTGCTACCATTTTTAAACCACACTATTTGATAAGTTTTAACTTATGTATCTAAGCATAATCATTTCACAATCAGTACAATTTCCAACACTCATAAATAGCTGCAAGTATCTTTTTGCAGTTTCCCAAGCTTGGGTCTTACAGCCTGTGCTTTCTGTCAATGTAGATCCCTCTTGGTTTTTCTGTTTTCCATTTTTGACTGTATTATAGATCCTTTTCATCAATTCATATATACTATTCTTCTCTATACTGATAATGTATAATTTTAGCAGTTACAATACAGAAACCTGTCTTTGATGTGATGATTCTGCTTTAAACCCCTAAAATCTATATTCCAAATATAAGAATGATTACTGTTTTGTTGCAATATGGTTTCACAACAAACATTTAAATATCTTACACATTAGGTGTTTTAGCTGTGTGAAACACAACTCTGTGTCTTTTGAACTTAAAACAAATATCACACAGCCTTTAGAAAAGCAAAGTGAATTCTAACCTCCTTAATGGAAAATTAAGGTTATAAATATTATATTAAAGCAAACCTGGCATCTGTAAAATAAGCTGATTAAAATTCCATTTCAGTTCTCCAGTAAGTAGTGCAAAGATTACACTGTTTTCCTAAGGCTTTGTGAACCTGTGGTGTCACTGACTATTTCACAATGGCATGTTAGCTCTTTCTAACACAACCCACCTACCACAATAATGTTGCTAATAATTACATCCTACTGGCTGCTCTTACAAGGCTTTCATAGGACTTGCCTCTTGTTATTAGTTCCTGCTGAGCTTTTCTCCCCAGCATTTTAAATTTCTCCTTGCTGTTATTCAAAGTAAGTGAAGCGTATGAGTAAAGTGCCAGTTTCTTTGAAAACAGCTTTTTAAGCATGTGAAAATTCCAAATCTCTCTCTCATTTGGGAAAGAAAAAATAAAGCATCAAACTGAGTGTTGTTAACATAAATCTTGCAGCAAAAGGCATGTGTATGACTATGTAGCAATTTGAAGGACTATGCAGAGTTTTTTACATCTAGCCTCTAGTTTGGCGTTACCTTATTTCATAGAAAAATATCATTGTGGTAGGGCACAATAGAATGGCTGAAGATATTTACACAGTAATAAAAATCAATATAATTCAACATCATCCAATTTAAAGCACATTTTTGAGAACTTCTGTATTTTTACTCTACTTAAAGCAAAGAAAGGTTGTCAATAAGAGCAATCCATGAAAGGTCATATGTCTTTTTTAAGGTCCCCCTTAAAAAAGAATAGCTTTCTGGTGGTTTTCCATAAAAGCTATTTGATGACAAAACTGGAAAACCAGCAGGAGCATACAATGAATACAGGGTTCTTAAGAAAATGTGTGTAAACTTTAGCAATGCATAAGTATGATTTTATAATATCTTCATTGAAATGCTTCACATTTAATGGAATTCACCTTTCAATCATTAAAAATATTTATTGCAATTTCATTATTTGAATTATTTTTTAAATTAAATATAATTAAATCGTTTACACTTTTGTTATCTCTAGCTCCCCTCACTCCCTTTGAAATTCATGACACCTCTCTTGCCCTGTTTCTGTATGTGTGTGTGTGTGTGTGTATGAGTGTGTGTATACATATGCATACATACAAATGTATACACATGCATATGTATACATGTTTCATGTATATCAGCATTTCAGGGAGACCATGTTAACATTCAGTTTTGTGGGACATACTTTCTGAGTGGAACTTTCATCAATACCTTTTAAGTTAGAAGATTTAATAATGTCCTAACCTCCATGCCCATTATCAGTTATTGTTTTTATTCACCTCCCCTTGCCATGCCTCTGAAAATGAATAATAGACTTTCTAACAAAACATAGCTCATTTTATGAATTTACATAATTTGTAATCTTTAGAGTCTGAATTCTTGTTTACTATCAATTTCTTGAGATCTATTTAAATCATAGTTATTTGTTACTTACAAAAGGCATTCATCTAAAAGATTGTTATTTTTTTCTGTGTTCATTATCTCCTCTGACACTGCTCAATCTCAATGAACAAAGGAAAGGGAAACACAGGAGGAAGAATGAAAAAGGAACAGGTGGCCATTTCTCTTCTTTTGTGGATTTATTTCAAAACTGATATTTATATCAAACTTGTAAAATCAATTAATAATTTATTTTCATTAAAAATATACATTCTAAAGCACATAAATCAGATTAATCCTTTGCATTTGCTAGAACGTTTAGCATTTATTTGTGATGAAGACCTTTGTGTATCTCTTATTCTCGTTTTTAAATGTAGAGTACACCATCATCACATTCACTATGCACTTAAATGACTTGCTTGCATCCAGCTATAATTTAGAACTGATAACCAACTCTTTCTGTACCCTTTCTCCTCCTAACCTCCGAGTCTCTGCTCACAACCCTCCTCTATTCTCAACATCCTTACAGTGAACTTTGTTACATTCTTTCAATGAGTAGGGGAATTTGGGAGGAGTAAAGGGAGGAGAAACTGTGATCAGAATATACTGTAGAAGAGAAAAATCTATTTTCAATAAAATAAATAGACAATAAAAAATCTTACAATATCGTCTCTCTCTGCCTGGAAGATTTCACTTTATAATAATGATATCCAGGTCATAGGTTGTGTCACAAATGAAAGAATTGTGCTATATTGTGGGTATTTTGTGCAGCCTTACTTTTAAAAAAGTCCTTCTACAATTTTAATGGGTAAATGAATGATTTTAATTTCTTGCCCAGTGTTGGAATCTGTTTCATGGTACCCATAATCATCTTTTAGAAAGCGGTAAAGTTTGTTTTATCTATGTGTAAGGGCAAAATATTGAATGGGGTTGTGATGAATGAATCAATAGTTTGATGCCTTACTTGGAGACTAACTTCAAATTTATGTACTATAACTTATGTTTACAGGGGTTTTTAAATGTAAATTCACCCATTCTCAAACTTCAGAATCTCTCCACCATGTCTCTGAATATGAAGTCTTCTTGAAAAAATTCAAAGTATATCTATTGCATCATTTTCCTAGTAGTCTTCCACACACTCAATATTTACATTATTTTTTATTTTATCCTTCTCTACTCTATGTGTATTTATGTCTTTGTGTATGATACATCTCTAGCTCATTTTAGGCCATCCTTTACTAACTAATGCTGATCAAAGTGCTACCATAGCCTTGTGGAAATTTATTCTGATTTGGCATTATTTATCATAACTATGTCTTTATAACAATGAAAAAGTTACTATAGAGTCTATACTAAGAACCTTGTAGACAGGTTAACCTTTATTATAACTGAATAGAGAATATTGATGGATTTAAAACAAGTAGCTATGACACAAAAGTGCCGAACACAAAGAAATTCTTTGGCTGTGACAGTATGCATAAGACTTGCATAGGTTCAAATTAGACAGAAGGCAAGCACTCAGGAGGTGGGACGAATGTAAAGTCCTACCTCTATTCAAGAATCTATTAACAGATGACACCATCTCAAAAAGGGAATATCAGTTTTCTACAATGGAGTGTCACTAGGCATATCAAAAACATTCTAGGGCAGGCCCCATGTCCAGGTGTAGTTGGCCAACACAAAACGGACTCTGTGTTATATTCATGTGCCTTTTGTTTTGTTTTAATATTTTTTCTGTTTTTTATGTCCTTTTTTCTTTTGGTTTTCTATTTAGGAGAAAGTACATGAAGTTGTATGGGTAAGGTAGGAAGGTGGGAAGGATCTGAGAAGAGAAAATAATATGATCAAAATATACTGTAAAAAAATTAAATAAATAATAATTAATTAAAATTAAGTAGCTAAAACACACAGCTTAAAGAACTGGTACATTCCCAAACAGGGAGAATTTTTTTTTATTTGAATAGGAGAGTATTCTATTAAAAATCCTTTTCTTTTCAGGAATCCAGACAAGTAAATTATAGACACAAAGTAAGACAGGTGAAAACTGAGGCTCAAGGAATTTAGGAATCAATATTTATCCTTCTTCATTACTTATTAATTAAATTATACGGAAGTACAAATTTGCAGTAAATATAGACAAATATTTCAAAGAAGTGGTACTTGTTGCACTAATTCATATTTATTTCCTTTATTAATGTTAGCTTTAGAAATGTATTAAAACTACTATCTAGTAATATAGCTACCCAAGAACATAAGAGGACATAGTAGCTCTACTATTCTGTCCTTTCTTTTGTACAAAACTGCATATTTTCTTCACTTCTCAAAATTTCAGTTTCCATGAGTATTCAGTAAGGATAAGATGTGCCAGATGCCAGTTTATTTAAATATTAGACTAATGAGAATAGTGACAAAGTGATTTTAATAATAGTAGCAATTTAAATTTTAACTCCTGAGCACTTACTACTTGCGAGGTTTTATGAAAACTATTTGATATAAGCACTTAAATCATTATCACATTTGATTGATTACTCTTTCTATGTGGATATAAGATGGCAACTGTCCACAACTCTGTAGAAAGAAAGAGATAGATAAGATTAGAGCTCAAGATAGGCAGTAATCTCCCAGCATTTAGTAACTAAATATTACTATTATGACAGAGATATTATTGCAGAATCTTTCATTCTCATTCTGTAGTTCCTCTCTAGAACCTTAAGGAGCATGTTTATGACAACTTAGATATTTGTTTCTTCTTCTTTTCTTTTTGCTCTTTTTTTGAGACTTTCTTTTCTTTTTCTTTACAAGTTTTTTTAAAAAAACACGATCTTTTTTCTTTTTAGATAACTATCCCAGTTACTACTCCTTCCCCTCCTCCCACTCCCTGCCCCAACTTCCCCACACCCCACCACCTATCCAATCCTAAGAGAGGGTATAGGGAGTCAGCAAAGTCTGTCACATCACTCTGAGGCAGGACCAAGTCCCTCCCCCCTATATTTAGGCTGAACAAAGTTTTCCTCCAAATATAATTAGCTCAAAAAAAAAAAAAAAAACAAAAACAGTTCAGGCCCTAGGGATAATTCCTGACCCCACTGCCAAAGGCTTACAGGTTGCCCAAGTCACACAAGGGTCACCCACATTGAGAGGCCATTGTTTGGGTTTTGGTCCTATGCAGGTTTCCCCACTATCAGTTCAGAGTAAGTAAACTCCCACTAGCTCAGGTCAGCTCTTTCTTTAGGTATTCCCATCATGGTCACGACCCCTTTGTTCATATTATTGCTCCTATCCCTCTTGGATTGGTCTCAGGTCAGTGCTTAGCTGTGGATCTCTTCATCAGAATCCTTCAGTTGCTGGATGAAGGTTCTATGATGACCATTAAGGCAGTCATCAATCTGATTACAGGAAAAGGTCAGTTTAGGAACCCTCTCCAATATTGATTAGGGTCTTAGAGTCATCTTTGTGGATTTCTGGGAATTTCTCTGGTGACGATTTCACGCTAGCCTCATAATGGCTCCCATGATCAAGATATCTCTTTCCTAGCTCTCATTCTCTGTCTTTCCCCCATCTTGACCATGCCTTATGTTCTCCTCCTCCCTCGCTTTCTTGCTCTGAGACAATGGTCTTATATCCTGTAAAGTTTTGTCAGTTGTACTAGTTTAACAAAATGCTGATAGGCCAGTAGCCAGGCAGGAAGTATAGGTGGGGTGACTAGAACAGGAGAATTCTGGGAAGAGAAAAGACTCAGTTTGCAGTCATGATCCAGATGCAGAGGAAACAAGATGAGACTGCCTCACTGATAAAAATCTACCAAGCCACGTGGCTGACACAGACAAGAATTATGGGTTAATGTAGGATATAAACATTAATAAGAAATCTGAGATAATAGGCCAACCAGTTTATGATTAAAGTAAACCTCTGTGTATTGGGACTGAATGACTGTGAGACTTGGTGGGACAGAAACCTTAGTCAGCACCTCACCTTCCCATCCCTTTCACAATCCCTTCTCCACCACACCCATGCTCCCTATTTTCTCAGGAGATCATCTCTATTTACCCATTGTACAGATCGAAACAGAGAGTTCTCAACAGAAGAATCTCAAATGACCAAAAGACACTTAAGGAATTGCTTAGCATCCTTAGACATCAGGGAAATGCAAATCAAAGCAAATATGAGATACCATTTTACACCAGTCAGAATGACTAAAATAAAAAACACCAATGATAGCTTATGCTGGAGAGGATGTGGAGTAAAGGGAACACTCCTCCATTGCTGGTGGGAGTGCAAATTTGTACAGTCACTTTGGAAATCAATATGGTAGTTTCTCAGAAAATTGGGAACAATCTATCTCATGATCCAGAAATACCACTCTTGGGCATATACCCAATGGATACACACTCATACCACAAAGACATTTGCTTAAGCATGTTCATACCAACATTATTCATAATAGTCAGAACCCTGAAACAGCCTAGATACCCTTCAACTAAAGAATGGATTTTAAAAAATGGTACATTTAATAGTGGAGTATTATTCAGTGGTAAAACAAAAAATGACACCTGGAAATTTGCATGCAAATGGATATAACTAGAAAAACCATCCTCAGTGAGGTAATTCAAACATGGTATGTACTCATTCATAAGTAGGTATTAGAGATAAAGCAAAGGATAACAAGCCCATCATCCATGACTCCACAGAAACTAGGTAACAAGAACGTTAAGAGACATATATTTTATTTTTCTTATATTTATATTGTTCTTTAAATTTTCAGACAGTATATTTCAATTATGTTATTTTCTATTCCCCAACTCTGTCTGTCATTCTAGTGTCTGTGTGTGTGTGTGTGTGTGTGTGTGTGTGTGTGTGTGTGTGTGTGTGTAATGTCTTGCTTTGCCTCTCTGTATTTGTCCAATCTGCTACAGGAGGAAGCTTCTCTGTTGATTACTGTATAAGATACTCATCTATGCATATAGAAGAATATCAGTAGAAGTCATATTGCTGATATTTTACTTAGTATTATTATTTCAGATAAGTAGTGTTTTATTTTACCCAGGGCTCTTTGCTAGCTAGACTCAGGCTATTGATCACACAAACTGTGTCAGTTAAGGGTTCCATCTCATGAAGTAGGTCTTAAATCAATTCAAACACATATTGGTTACTCCCACAAGATCTGTGCCCTATCATGTTTTGAAAGAAGGAAAAATTGCAGATCTAAGATTCTGTAGATAGATTAGATTTTATTTTTCTCTTTTGCTAGCCTACTGAGTATCTTTCCATGTGATAGAAACTAGAACATGGAGGTGAAGGTTCTAAATAGGTACCAACTCTTCCTCTCCATGTTCATTTTGTTATGTGCGTATTGTTCTCAGCAATGATATCTTACTGTCAGTTTGTGGACAGAAAACTATTATCTTGCCAACAGTTTGGATTGTTTGGCAGTTTCCACAGGACCCTTTCAGCCAACAAATTGTCTTCAGTTCTCAGTGTGTTTGCCATTATTTCCTTCCTCAATACCATCTCCCCTCTTTCCCACCTGATTCTCCCATTATCGTCTATCACCCCCCCTCCATTCCAGCCTACCCAAAAAGATTTGTTCTACTTCCCTTCCCAGGGAGATCCATGTGTCCCTACTAGTCCCTTCTTCTATGCCTAATGTCTCATGGTCTATGTATTATAGCTTGTTATCATTTAATTTATTGCAAATATCCACTTTTTTTGGAAACATTTTTGTGGGTTTTTTTGTATTCTTTTATTTTTTCCATTCAAAAAAATAAATAAATAAAATTTTTACATTTCTTCCCCTTATCCCAGTCCCCTCCCGCTTCCCCCACCCCTTCTCTCTCCCCCTTCTTCCATAAAAGAGGGCATGGTGCCCTGCCTTTTTGGAAGTCCAAGGCCCTCCCCCCTCCATCCCGGCCTAGGAAGGTGTGCATCCAAAAAGACTAGGTTCCCAAAAAGATAATACACACAGAAGAGATAGGTCCTGGTGTCATTGTTGATGGCTTCTCATTCTGCACCCATTGGCAGCCACATTCAGAGAGTCCGGTTTGATCATATGCTTGTTCAGTCCCAGTCCAGCTGGATTTGGTGTGCTCCCATTATTTCAGGCACACTGTCTCAGTAGGTGGACCAGCCTCTCACGGTCCTAACTTCCTTGCTCCTCTTCTCCCACCTTCTGCCCTTTGACTAGACCTTGGGAGCTCAGTCCATTGCTCTGATGTGAATGTGGGTCTCTGTCTCTACCTCCATCTATAGGACAAAATATCTATGGTGGCGATCAAGATATTCATCAATGTGACTCTGGGACAAGGTTAGTTCCGGCACCCTCTCCTCTGCTGCCCAAATACCTAGCTGGGGACATCTCCGTGGACACCTGGGATCCCCTCCAGGGCCAAGTATCTTGCCAGTACTAAAATGACTCCCTTAATGTTGATATCTTATTCTCTTCTCCAATATCCACCTTTCCTCCATCTCCACCCTCCCATTCCCCCAAACTCTCCGCAGCCTGGATCCCTTTTCCTTCCCCCTTTCCCCTTCCCCTACCCTCGTACCCCCACCTCTATCCCCGCCCCCGTGCCTCCAACTTTTGCCTGATGACCTTGTTTGCTTCCAACTTCCAGGAGGATCTGTATATGCTTTCTTGGGGTTCACCTTGCTACTCGGCTTCTCTAGGCTTGTGAGCTAAAAGCTTAGTGTACTTTGTTTTATGGCTAGGGTCCACTAATGAGTGAGTACATACCATAATCATCTTTCTCAGTTTGGGTTACCTCACTCAGGATAGCGAATCGAAGACCCGGATATTAACCCACAAACCTATGAACACCTCATATTTGACAAAGAAGCTAAAATTATACAATGGAAGAATGAAAGAATCTTCAACAAATTGTGCTGGCATAACTGGATGTCAACCTGTAGGAGAATGAAATTAGACCCTTATCTATCACCATGCACAAAACTCAAATCCAAATGGATTAAAGACCTCAACATAAATCCGACCACACTGAACCTGATAGAAGAGAAAGTGGGAAGTAGCCTGCAATACATGGGCACCGGAGACCACTTCTTGTGTAAAACCCCAAGGGCACAGACAATAAGAGCAACAATGAACAAATGGGACCTCCTGAAACTGAGAAGCTCCTGTAAAGCAAAAGACACAGTCATTAAGAGAAAAAGGCATCCTACTGAATGGGAGAAGATCTTCACTAACCCCACATCAGACAAAGGTCTGATCTCCAAAATATACAAAGAACTCAAGAAACTAGACATTAAAATTCTAAATACCCCAATTAAAAATGGGGTAAAGATATGAATAGAGAATTCTCAACAGAAGAAGTTCGAATGGCCAAAAGATATTTAAGGTCATGTTCAACTTCCTTAGCCATCAGGGAAATGCAAATGAAAACAACTTTGAGATACCATCTTAAACCTGTCAGAATGGCTAAAATCAAAAATACCAACGATTGCCTATGCTGGAGAGGATGTGGAGTAAGGGGAACACTCATCAATTGCTGGTGGGAATGCAAACTTGTGCAACCTCTTTGGAAATCAGTGTGGCGGTTTCTCAAGAAATTGGGAATCAACCTACCTCAGGATCCAGCAATACCACTCTTGGGAATATATACCCAAGAGAAGTCCAATCATACTACAAAAGCATTTGTGCAACTATGTTCATAACAGCATTGTTTGTAATAGCCAAAACCTGGAAACAACCTAGGTGCCCCTCAATGGAAGAATGGATAAGGAAAGTGTGGATTATATACACATTAGAATACTACTCAGCGGTAAAAAAACAATGACATCTTGAATTTTGCCTGCAAATGAATGGAAATAGCAAATATCCACACTTAAGTGAGTATATAACATATTTATCTTTCTAGGTCTGGGTTACTTTACTCAGGATGATATTTTTTTCTAGTTCAATCCATTTTCCTGTGAATTTAATGATGTAATTTTTTGAAGTGTTGAGTAACACTCTGTTGTGCAAAAGAATGATGTGTTCTTTATTCACTCTTCCTTTAAAGGTTATTAAGGTTGTTTCCAATTTCTAGCAATTATGAATAGAACAGCAATGAACATGGTTGAACAAGTGTCTCTGTGTTAAAGCATCCTCCAGGGATAGTCTCAAAAGTGGTTGTGGTAGTTTGAATGTAATTAGCCCTCATAATCTCATAGGGAATGGAACTATTAGGAGGTGTGGAATTGTTGGAAGAACTGTGGAGGCAGGATTTAAGGTTTCCTCTGCTCAGTGACACAGATCATTTTCTGTTGCCTTCTGATCAAGTTGTAGCCCGACCATGTCTGCCTGGATACCATCATGCTACTTGCCATGATGATAATGGACTGAACCTCTGAAGCTGTTAGCCACCACCTCAGTTAAATGTTTTCCTTTATAAAAATTAGCATGGTCATGGTGTCTTTTCTCAGCAATAGAAACCCTAAGGCAGTGGTATAGCTGGATCTTGAGACATATCAGTTCTTGTCTTTCAGAGGAATAACCATAGTGATTACCATAAGGCTTTTCAAGAGGCCTTTAACATTAATTATCATCCACATAATCCCTCCTTATATCTGCCTTCCCATTCCCTCTCCATTTATTTCTTATAGTCTAGTTCCCCCATCCAAAGTTACCATTATAGTCTATTTCACTGTCCATATAAGATGTCTTTCTGGTCCTATACTAGTTACCTAACTTCTGTTGATAGACTAAGTGAAACACATACATCTAAAGCTTAGAAGCTACTGTCTACATGTAAGAGAAAATACACATCACTTATCTTTTTAGCTCTGTATTAATTCACTCTTGATGATTATTTGTTTCTACCTCCATTCATTTGACTGAATAGTTCATAATTTTGTTTTTCTTAACAACTGAATAATATTTCATTTTGTAAATGTACCACATTTTCATTGTCCATTCCTCAGCTGATACCTATCTATCTAGGTTTTTTCCAGTTAGGTACCATTAGGAACTGAGCAACAAGGCACAAGTATGAGCAAGTATCTCTAGAGTAGGACACGGAGTCTTTTGGGTATATGCTCAAGGGTGGCATAGCAGGATCTTGTGGAATATCTGGTTTCAGCTCTTGATTAACCTACATACTGATTTTCATAGTGACTATGCAAGTTTGAACTCCTATCAGCTACAAATAAGTTTTGTTTTTTCACCCATCCTCACACTACGTGTTGTCAATTGTTTTATTAATATGACCCATTCAGACTGGGGTAACATGCAATCTAAATGTAGTTTTAATGTGCATTTACCTTATGGCTAAGAGTGTTATAGAACTTTTAAGTGTTTCTCAACTGTTTGTATTCCATCTCTTAAGAACTCTGTTACGTTATATACTCCCTCTTTAATAAGGTTATTTGGTTTTCAGTTTCTTCATTTTTTTTGTTTGTTTGTTTTCACTTATTGGTTGGTTGGTTGGTTGGTTGGATTTGCAAGACAAGGTTTCTCTGTGTAGCTTTGGAGCATCTGCTGGAACTCACTCTGTAGACCAGGCTGGCCTTGAACTCACAGAGATCCACCTGTCTCTGCCTTTTTAGTGCTGGGATTCAAAGCATCTACCACCACTGTCCAGTAGGTTATTTGTTTTTTTGAAATTTATTTCTTGCTCTATTTTTGAAATATTTGTTTATTCCCAATTCTGACCCATTATCAGATGTATACTTGGCATTACTTAAAACAATGAGACCAGCATTCATGAAACATCTTTATTAATCTTATTTCTCTACATTTAATTATCTCAATTTATTTTGTCCCTGGAATATGCCATGTGGCCCTGTATAATAGTTGTTTGAATTTATTTTCACTCTGCCAATCTCCAGATTCAGCATGCCATTAATTTACTTTTAATTTAAGTGTTGCTAGATGTATGTTTGTGGCCATGATTTGATGTATGTTTTCTGTATGACTTATGGATTTTTGTTCCTCAATTTTTTCACCATTGCCTTTGTCTTTACTAAATAGTTTAACATATCTATGTAACAACCATAAAATTTTCCCAAAGAGCAATCTCTCCTTTACCCTTTATTCCTAGCAGTTAAGTTTTAAGTTTTTAGGTATTTGCAATAGACTATTTTCATTCATGCAGGAATTGTAAGAAAAAAAATTGTCATTAACAATGTGAGGTTTCATAAGGATGTTGGGCATCAGTAGGTAAATACTACAATCAGGCATAGATAGATAGATAGATAGATGATAGATAGATAGATAGATAGATAGATAGATAGATAGATAGATATAAAATTAGATATGTCTACATGATAAAGGCTCTATAAAACACATAGATACTCACTTTCTTTGAGCCTATGTTGTTGGCACTGATTCATGTATACTGCCAGATAATGCTATCAGGAGGGATCCGCAATTCCCATGACTGTACTGGCAGAGAAAATTAGAAGCTCTCTAATTGGAGTGCTGCTGAACTGTTGTCCACATGTGTCTGTCATGGAAAAATTTAATCTATATACTTTTATTGGACTGACCTATAAATTTTTGCATTATTATCTTCTAGTGAATTATCAAATCCAGGAGTGATCTTGCAATTTGTAACAGAAATCTAATAGGTCTTCCCAACTTTCTCCTTTCTGTAAGTATCAATTCCTTCTCATGATATTTTTAGTATGTTTCTAAAGTTACATAATCAGTTACTGCTTAGTGGATTGCAATTAACACCTGAAATTAAAGCAATATAATTTGAGTTCAGACAATCTTAATTTCATCAATAGTAAAATTTTACTCTTAGTTTTTCCTTCTTTTGTATTATTAACATAAAAATTTTATTTTACACATTAATTTTTTATAATTGTTCTTTATATCAAAACAAAAAGAAAATTTTATAAATAAATTAGGGAACTAGTTTGGTCAGTTAAGTGCTTGTTATGCATTGATGAATATTCTATTTCAAATGCCCTGTACAAACACAAAAATAGGCACAGTCACATGCTTTTGTAATCACAAAATCAGCACTAGGGAGGCAGAGACAAGGGATCTCCGAAGCTTGATGGGTAGTTAATGAAGTCAGTCTAACCACTGAGTCACTGAGCTCTTAGTTAGATGTGAGACCATGTGTCAAAAATGAAGATGGAAAATGACTAATATACCCAAAATCTTGGATGTGCACATGCACACACACACACACAGTCTAACAATGACTTATATTATTTCTCTACTGAGTATATTTGAATGATAGCTGTCTTACTAAGGATTTCTATTGCTGTGAAGAGACAGCATGACAACACAGCTCTTACAAAAAAAAAAGCCACTTAATTGTGGTGGCTTGCTTACCGCTCAGAGGTCAAGTCCATTATCATCATTGCAGGATATGGTGGTGTGGAGACAGACATGGTGCTGGAGAGGAAGCTACTACATGTTGATAAGCCAACCATAGAAAGTAGACTGTCTCACAGGGCATGACTTGAGCGTATATGTGACCTCAAAACCCTCCTACACAGTGACATGTTTCCTCCAACAAGACCACACCTGTTCTAACAAGGCCACACCTCCTAATATTGCCACTCTCTTTGGGGGCTATTTTCTTTCAAACCACAACAGACTAGCTACTGTTTGTTTTTGTTTTGATACAGAATTTCTCAGTGTAACAGTCCTAGCTGTACTAAAACTCACTTCATAGACCAGGCTGCTCTCAAACTTACAGGGATCTGCCTGTCTCTACCTCCAAAGTGCTGGGATTAAAGACATGATCCACCAATACCTGGTTGCCTAGCACTTTTTTGTTTATTTTGTTGTTGTGGAAATAGTGGGAGAGGGGAAGAGGAGGCAAGTAGAAGAGAAAGCACAAGCACACTATGTGTCCAGGCTAGCCTTTAATGTACTACTATGTTCTTATATTGCCTAGGCTGGTCATGAACTTAGTGCAATCACTCTGCCTTGCCTTGAGAAATACTGGGGTTATAGATGTGGATCATCACACCTGGATCAATTGCTAAACTTAACGCTCCAACAGAGAGTTAACATTCCTGAGGTTGTTTGGTTGCACATTGTCTTCAGGTTTTAACTGGGCATGTGGAAACAGCCTAGTATTCATATGTGACCTTGATGTTCCTAAGATACGTCAGGGATTTGCTAAGCTACTTATATAAAACTCTTCTCCAAATATGTATTTAATGACATTAGGTCAGCTAACTATTTTTACTTCAACTAAGGTCATTGCTTAAGGAACACATTGATCCTAAACAGATGGTACTTATTGTTACTAACAAGTGTTCTAGAAATAGGGCCGGACATATTGGATTATATCTCTATCATACCAAAGGAACAATGAAATCCTTAAAAGAAATGCCTGACGTGCTGAATGGTAACTCTCAGCTCCAAGTCACTTTGTTACTTTTGGATCTGCTGGTTTCACATTACCTTAGTTTCCTTCTATACTAAGATTTTATGTCCTGCCCTGGCAAAGAGCTAGAAAGATAAGAACAGGAATAGGATAAATTCAGTGCACAAAACTCCTATCATGCACTCATGCTTCCTTTTGGAAATCACTCCCAATTAATTGCTATGAGCTTTTGGAATACTTCCAGGGCTCTACAAATTGTTGATTTTTGACAATTGTTACAGGTGCTGTTATTGCCATCCTATGGGACAGGTCCTATCTTTCTGGGATTGGCCCCCATCCTCATTCCACAGCACGTACTAAATAACAAATTTTACAAATAAACTAAATCACAAAATATTTGATGTAAGCCCAAAGTATTAAAAACACAAAAATGGACCATTTAAATTATTTTTTCCAATTTAAATTTTTGCTGATTCTTTTTGGATTTCGTATCATGCATCTCAATCTCAGTATCTCCCCACCCCTTCTCATTCACCCTCTACTCTTGCAACCTCCCCCTACCAGAATGAAACAAAATAAAATTTAAAAGAAAAGGGGAAAAAAGGAAAGAAAAGAAAAATCTCATCGTGGAAGGTATAGTGTGACACAGTGGGTCATACTGTATACCCTTTAGTTTATACATCATTTCCTGCAAATATTCATTTCAAGGAGTCATTGGTCTGGTTCAAAGCCTCTGGTTTGTGTCACACTATCAATACTGGACCATCACTAGGGTGCCTCTTGGGTATCCTATTGTTGTCCTGTGTCATAGAGTTCCTACAGCTTTGGGTATGGAGGACCAGCCCCTTCATGTGCCAGGGTGGATGCTGGGATGGTCCAACTCATGGCTCTGGTTCTGGGTCTGAGTGGTTGCTGGGTTGGTGAACCTGCTGTCTCTCCCTCGTTCTCCATTCCAGGGTAAGCTCTCCAGTACCACCCAGGCTGATTTACTCGGTGTATATAGTAAGCAGCAAGGGGCCGGGCTGGTTTTCCTGCCCTCAAGGCCTCAGGGCAGGTTCCCTTGCTGCCTTACTAGCAGGGTCAGCACTATTATTCTGGACAGGCAAGGTGCAATGCCTGTTCTCCTGAATTCTGCAGACAGTGAGGGGCAGGTCCAGCTCTTCCACTCTCATGACCCAGGGACCTGCTCTCACACCTGCTGCCAGCAGTAAGGGCCAAGCAAAGCCACCTTTCCCCAGCCACCTCACTGAATGGCAGACAATAGTGGGGCTACCTCTCCCTTGCTCATGCTCTTAAGATTTGTTGAAATGCTGGGCCAACTCACCTGTTCTCAAGACCTCAGGGCACCTCTTCCACCCACCATTGAGCTAAAGAAAAATACCACTACTACATATACAGCTTTAGTATATCATATTTTTTCAAGTAGTAATGAGAAGCGTTTATAAGACCTTTTATGGTGCTTATATTGATTCATAGAGATATCTGTTAGTGCAGTAAAAATACTGAATAGTATGTTGTCTTGTAGTCTACCAATACCAGCAATGTAGGGGAATTTCAATTAATTAAGTGATAGTGAGCTGCAATGCAGGATAATGAGATCAGATCTATGCAGGAGGAAGTTTTTAGGTTAGTCATAAAAGTTTAATTACAAATTCCATTCATTCATTTGGGCATCTTTTTCTCCTGAATATTTTAATGATTTTTCATTGGCAAGTGTGATTCCAGCAGTCAGAAATCCACTGAATCAAAAAGGGAAAGACAGACAGGGTAATCAGCACAGGAAAAGCAGTCTCGGGCCAGCAATTTGGAGACTCTGGGGAAAGACACCTTTTCATTTCCGTCGTAATGTCTGTGACTTTCATTTTATCACAGGTGTAATTTAATTCATCTGGTGATTTTTGCCATAATCCACTCTGTGACTAAAGCACCAAAGAGATAAAGAGGGGTAGAGGTGATAGATGAATCTCAGACTGCTATAATGTATAAATGTTTAATTCAAACGATCATCCAAAGGAATTTCTTTTTCCTTTTCTCCAAGGAGAGACATACTTTATTTGTTGACTTTGATACTTTTTATAAATTTCATGTGCTTTGTCTGCATTTTGATATCATTTACTAAATGAAGATAAATGTTACACTGTGGGTAATGACATTATGTCTTCTCTGTTTTTCCACTAGTAATTTTGATGAATTTACATTTATCATTGCATTGAGGTAGAAATAAATATGTAAACACATAACTAAATAACTTAGATTTACAAAGATTGATTTTCAGCCATGCAGCTTTGAGAATCTTAATCTTTCTTATATGACTAAATTAAATCAGCTACATTCTTAGAATGGTGCTGTGCTATCATGAAAGCTATTAAAAATGTCTTAAGTGGAAACAAGAAAGATTTTTATTTCAATAGCATAGTTTAATCAATCATATATAAAATGATACTGAATTAAATAGTAAGAGATGCACATTTAACACTTATATTTGGAAACTTTAACTCTGTACTATAGTAATTTACTTGGTCCATATTAAAATTCTCCTGATAATTTCTTTAATTGAACTCATTGTGTGATTATTGTAAAACTAATAATACTAGTCAAAGCAGATATGCAGCATTTATTGATTCATTGTTTAAATTAATTGGGAAAATAGTTATTACCTGGAAAGATAGTTCATTTCATTCATCTATAACCCATTTCATGATGAATCTCTTGGCTTTTACAAGTAAAAATATAATGTTTATTATTCAATATTTTTGTTCTTTAAGACAGTACAATATTCCTTTGCCTTCAGTGTATTCTACATTGATAGAATGTTTGTGTTCAAACTCAGAATATAGAACTACTTTTTGTTACTAGAATTTTAATGTCTAATTTCTTGAGTTCTTTATATATTTTGGAGATCAGTCCTTTATCTGATGTGGGGTTGGTAAAGATCTTTTCCCATTCAGTAGGTTGCCTTTTCGTCTTGATGACTGTGTCCTTTGCTTTACAAGAGCTTCTCAGTTTCAGGAGGTCCCATTTATTCATTGTTGCTCTTATTGTCTTTGCTACTGGGATTATACATAGGAAGTGGTTTCCTGTGCCCATGCATTGCAGGCTACTTCCCATTTTCTCTTCTATCAGGTTCAGTGTGGTCAGATTTATATTGAGGTCTCTAATCCATTTGGACTTGAGTTTTGTGCATGGTGATAGATATGGATCTATTTTTATTCTTCTACAAGTTGACATTCAGTTATGCCAGCATCATTTGTTAAAGATGCTTTCTTTCTTCCATTGTATAATTTTAACTTCTTTGTCAAAAATCAGGTGTTCACATGGTTTAATAACCAGGTCTTCAATTCTATTCCTTTGGTCAACGTCTCTGTTTTTATGCCAATACCAAGCTCTTTTCATTACTGTAACTCTGTAATAGAGCTTGATGTCAGGGATGGTAATGTCTCCGGCAGTTCCTTTATTGTACAGGATTGTTTTGGCTATACTGGGTTTTTATTTTTTTCCATATGAAGTTGAGTATTGTTCCTTTTTCTCCTATCCCACCCTGCTCCCAAGCCCACCTTTTCATCTGTGAGGTCCTTGGAATCCTGCAAGAGACCCTACTCCTGTGCAGAGGGGACCAGAAGAGGTGAAGTCGGTGGCCACACTGCCTAAAAGCCAGAAGCGCCACTCGCTTGGGACCTTACTATAGAGACAGAATCCACCCCCACCCCCCATTCCCTAAGCTTTTCTGGCAATCCAGTGAGGTGTGTTCCTGCTGCTGGCTTTCTTTACCCCATCCCACCCTGCCCCCATGTCTGCCTTTTCTTCCTGGAGGTCCTTGGAGCCCTCAACACAGTCTGCTTCAGGGCTGAGGGGACTGCAGAGCCAGCAGGGAGTGCTCCTGCTGCTGGGCCTTTTTTCTCCCATCCAACCCTGCCACCAAGCCCGCCTTTTGTCTGTGAGGTCCTTGGAACTCTGCAAGAGACCCTGTTACCTTGCTGAGGGGACTGGAGAGTGCACATTTTTGTCTACAAGGCCACTGGAACCCTGCAACACAGCCTGTGTCAGTGCTGAGGGTATCTGAGAGCCTGCTCCAGAGCTGAGGTGACCAAAGAGAGGACAGACCAAGAAAACTCCCAAGTACTCAGTCAGCCACAGAAAAGATTGGACCAAGATACCAAGACTCTGCTTTTGAAGGAAGAGATGAGTAGACACCAATGCAAGAATTTCTCCAACATCCTGAAAAGCAACATGGTAACACCAGAATCCAGTGAAAACAGAACAGGAAGACTTGAACATCCTAACCTAGAAGAATTAGAAGAAAACCACTTTAAATGTAACCTTATGAAAATTATGGAGATCTTTAAACAGGAAGTGAAAATCTCCCTTAAAGAAATGGAAGAAAAGACAAAAAAAAATGTTAGAAGCTATTCAATTTCTTAAAGATCATCAAGTTCTGGTGCCTTTCTGATAAGCTTGTTCACACCCATCTACAGAGTGTGTCTTATTTTTTTTCTGAAGTTATTTTGCCTTAAACAAACCATGTACTAACAAGTTATGTTCACATCTCTTTTAAAAACTTCAACTCTTTCAATTTTTTAAAGTTAAATAAAGTTTTGAGTTTGTTAAAACAAATGTAGAACTTGATAATTTTTTATGTTAAATCAGGACATATTCGGAGACCCTGGAGGAAAAATGAAGCTGAGAGTTTGAGACCAAAGACAGAAGGCCAAGGAAAGTATATCATATGTCTACATGACAAAGAGTTATAATATTGGTAGAGCATTACTGTTTCTTAGGAATTGTTAACTTTTATTATCTAATATTTTCCTTCTTCACTTAAAGTATATATTAATTTAAACATGAATATATGACTTCATCTTCTGGAATATATTTTATTTTAAACGAATGGAATCTCCTGTTGAATTATGTAGAATGGAACAAAACAATGGTAACCATTCTTGGAGAAGTGCCATACGTGAATACTGAGGATGGCTTTTTTTGGCTGGGACTAGAAGAAAAACAGAAATCATTGAAAGGCAGAAGTAACATGATATTCAGAAATTAACCAGAAAAGAAAAATGGAACATCTATGTTTATCAATTTTGAGGACATTGATACCAAAGGAAAGGGTGCATTATTTGGAGAGGTGAATTTATCACCCAAAAAATTCCAAAACATTAAATATTAAGCAAATTTAAATGCTACAATGAAGGCATGTTGGATTTTGTTAAAGTACTTATATTGATCCGCTGAGAAGCTCTTGTAATATTTTTGTCTTTAAGTACATTTATATGTATCTTACATGCATTGACTTATATATGATAAAACATGTCTCCATCTCCAGGATAAAGACAATTGATTATGTTGGGTGATATTTTTGATATACATATTCTATTGGTGATTTTTCTCTTTCTGTGATAAACCATCATGACTAAAGCAACTTACAGAATAAAGATATTATTTCTGAAAATTATATTACCCTAAGGCTCATGCTTTGAAGTCTCGGTTTCTTTCTGTGCAAATTTCGAAGTGATAAGATCTCCAGGTCCTAAGAACTGGTACCTAAGTTTGGGAAATCCAGTCCTCGTATAGTATGGACATGTCCGTATGTGGATTATCCTCTCTTTAAGCTCTTTATCTCTCTCATTCATTGACTCCTTGGGGTCATAAGGTACGGAGCTTTTCTCACTGAATACCTTCTATGAGAAGCTTTGTTAGGTCACAAGTTCCAAAATGATTTAACAATCTTAATATGAACTTAAATTTCACAATACTAAGCTAAAATAAATATTCTTCCTTTTGAGTTGATTATCTTTGGTAAATGATTTCACAACAGTACAAATCTCACAAAATGCTAAAAACATTTGAGAATATAAAGTTTAAAAAATAACTCAAAGATGGCTTAGTGGTTAAGAGCACTTGCTGTTCTTACAGGATCAGAAAATGGTTTCCATTGCCACATGGCAACTCACAAACATTTCTAACTCCAGTTCTAGGGAATCTAATGTCTTTTTCTGGCCCCCATTGGAACTAGGGAGTCGTATGCTGCAAATACATACATACATACATGGAGACAAATCACTCATACATATTAAGTAAATAAGTAAACAAACCTAAAAGTATAAATAAAATTTGCAGTAAAACCAAAATTGACTTTCATAATTCATAGTATTCAAAGATGAAATTTTGATAATATGTGGATAATATGAGCATGTAATTAATCACAAATTCTATCACTAGACAAATAGTTCTCTGAATATAAAGGTAATAAAGTGTTAAAAATGAAAGGATAATATGCAGAAATTAGGATTTAGTAAGTTTTATATGAAAATTATGACTGATTATATCAAAGAAAACTGACACAGAAAATGATGCAAAGAAGAGAATAGAATTTTCAATAGGGCAAATGAAATAAAAAGTGAATACTTGAGGGTAGGTATAATTAGAATTTTGTGATTTGTTTTTTATTTATGTGTGTGTGTTTGTGTGTGTGTGTATGACCTGAATGTTGTCTAAAATAAATACAATATCAAGAATGGATAATAGTTAGAGTTTTTTAAATTGAATTTATATTTTCATAATTTAACTTCACAATTTAATCCAGAATCATAAAAATATCAGGGGTAATGTATAAGATAAAAATACCAAATAATTATTTTCATAAAATAATTTCTAAAAACAGTGATTTTTGGCAAAGGATTCTTAGGTATCAAACCAGAAAAAAAAGAGGAAATTACTGACACATTATCAGAAATCATATTAACATGTTCATGTGACTTCATAAAATTATTTACATATATATAGTTATATAAGTTAATAATGCAATTTAAGAGTTCCATTCACAGATCCATTGCAGAAAACCTGCATCAGTCTCCATTTCCCATCTGACCATGTCCCCAGAGGATCACAACAATCTTCTCCCCTACTTCCCTTCCTTCAACTATTATTATCATGCCAGCCTCCAACTCCAGCAAGTATCCAATGGGAAAACACCAGCTGAGTGGATAGGGAAACACGTAAGTCAAATTTAAACAATATGTCTACAAATCCATCCCTACAAAGTGTTAAAAGTCGAACTCCAACCTAAGGAAGTTAAATACACCTATGAAAATACAGGAAATAAGTTATCTCACACAACCAATACCAAAAGAAGAGAAACACACAAATATACACATACACCCCCACACACACAGAATGAGAGAGAGAGAGAGAGAGAGAGAGAGAGAGAGAGAGAGAGAGAGAGAGAACCACCAACACCACTACCACTATAACCAACAATAACAAATATCAGGAAATTAACAAACAGTGGTCAGTTGATATTAGGACCCATCCAGTAAAAAATTACTCCCACTATACAAATCTCAACATCCAGAATAGATATTACCTCAGGGTAGGGATGTAAAAACATACCAAGCAATCAGAAATACGAAGCAATCAAATGTAGCCATTCAAATATCAAACAAAATAGCCTTCAAAGCAAAGCTAGTCCAAATGAATGGGGAAGAATTCTTCATACTCATCAAAGAAAGAAATCAATCAAGGTGGCATTTCAATTCTTAACATCCATATCCCTAAAACAAGGGCACACAGGTTTGTAAAAGAAATATTATTACAGTTTAAATCACAACTCATCAAGGTAGTCTTCAATATTCTACTCTCACCAAAGATAGGTCATGCAAACAAAAACTAAACAGAGAAATACTGGAGCTAACACATGTAATGAATGAAATAGATCAAAGAGATATTTACAGAACGTTTCACCTAAACACAAAAGAATATACTTTCTTCTCAGAACCTCATGGAACTTTCTCCCAAACTGACCACACACTCTGATATGAGGCAAGACTCATCAAATATAACAGAAAGCACACAAACTCTTGGAAACTGAACAACTCTCTACTGAATGTAAATTGATAAATAAAGTAATTAAAGACTTTTGAGAATTCAATGAAAATGAACACACAGCAAACCAAAACTTAAGGGGCAAAATGAAAATGATGATAAGAGAAAAGTTCATAGCACTAAGTGCTTATGTGAAGAAACTGGAGAGATCTCATACCAATACCTTAAGAGCAAACCTGAAATATCTAGAACAAAGAGAAGTAAACACATCAAAGAGTAGTAGGTGACAAGAAATAAACAAGTTTGAAATCAATAAAATACAAAACAAAGAGAGCAATACAAAGATCAGAAATGAAATAGTTCTTTGAGAGAATCAACAAGATAGTCAAATCTTTTTCCAAACTGGCTAAAAGGCAGAGAGGAATATCCAAATTAACAGAAATGAAAATACATAATAACAGACACTGAGGAAATCCACAGAATCATAAAGGCATACTTTATAAACCTACACTCCTCCAAATTAGAATATCTGAAAAAGGAATATCTAAAAAAATAATATTTAAAGAAATGCATATTTTTTCAATAGGTACCACTTATCAGAGTCAAATCAATATTGGATAAACAATTTAAGTTGACCTGTAACTTCTAGTGATATAAAGGCAGTCATTAAAATTCCCCAACCCCAAAAAGCATAGGGGCAGATGGTTTTATGACAGAATTCTACTGGAGTTCCAAAGAAGAGTTAACTCTAATACCCTTCAAATTTTTCCACAAAATAGAAACAGAAGAAACATTCCCCAATTCATTTTATGAGGCTAAAGTTATTCTATTATCAAAACCACATAAAGACTAAACACAGAGGTAATTCAGATTAATTTGCCTTATGGTCATAGATGCAAAAACAGTCAATAAAATGCATGCAAACTGAATCCAAGAATACATCAAAAAGGCTATCCACCATGATCAAATAGATTTCACCGTGAAGATGTAGGAATAGTTTAACATACAAGAATCTGCCAATAGATCCCATCGATTGGACCCTGTAAGCTACAAGCTTCATGCTGCACCCATAACGTCCTATCCTACATGATCTCAGAGGAACTCTGACACTTAGGCTGCAAGTGAGAAGACCAAGAAGTGAGTGACCACCTACCCGGCAGGGCACCCCACTCTCTAGGCCCTCCATACCAGGGGATAATCCTGGGACTCTCTTCTACCTGCTTAACCTATACCAGCCAACAGGCAAGATTCCCGCAGGTAGGCTGTTCCAACACCAGCACCTCATTGATTGGACCCTAGAAGCTACAAGTCTCATTCTGCCCTCAAAATTCCTATCACCTGCAAACTAAGAGGAACTCTGAAACACAAGCTGCAACTACACAGAGAGGACTGAGAGAGGACCAGGAGAGGAACTCTGAAGTACAGGTTGTAACTGCACACAGTGGACCAATAGAGCAAACCAAGAAAACAGACCAAGAGAGTGGACCAAGACAGCGGGCCAAGAGAGACCTCAGTGGTTCCCTGAAACACAGAGCGTGATAGTACAGAGCAGACCAAGAACAGTTCCCAAAGACTCAGACAGTCACTGCAAAGATTGGACCAAAAAGCAAAGACACTAACAGCACAAATTGGAGGTAGAGAAGGGTAGGTGACAAAGCAAAAATTTATTCAACAACCTAAAAAGCAGCATGGTAATACCAGAACTAAGTGGTCATACAAGAGGAAGACTTGATTATTCTAGCCCAGAAGAAGCAGAATAAACAATTTTAAATGTAACTTTATAATGATGATGGAGACATTTAAAGAGGAAATAAAAAATTCTCTGAAAGAAATGGAGGAAAAGACTAACAAAATATCGGAAGAAATCAATAAATTGCCCAGAGAACCCAAGAAAACCAAGAAAAAACAGTCAAACAGGTGAAGCAAACAGTTCAAACAGTTTAAGTCTTGAAAACTGAAATAGAGAAAATAAAGAAAACACAAACTGAGGGAAAACTGGATGTGGAAAATTTGGGTAAGTGAATGGGAACTACAGAAGCAATTATAATCATAATACAAGAGATGCAAGAGAAAATCTCAGGTGTTGAAGATACTATAGTAGAAACAGATTCATCAGTTAAAGAAAACATTAAATCCATCAAATTCTTAACACAAACCATCCAGGAAATTTGGGATGAGACATCATGAAAGACCAAACCTAATAATAATAAAGATAGAAAAGGGAGCAGAAATTCAGTTAAAATGCACAGAAAATATATTCAACAAAATCATAGAAAATGTTCCTAACCTAAAGAAAGATATCCTTATTAACGTACACCTTACAGAACATCAAATAGACTGGATCAAAATTCAAAAAGCCCCTCATCATATAATAATCAGCATGCAAAGCATACAGAATAAAGAAAGAATATTAAGAGCAGCAAAGGAAAAAGGTCAAGTAACATGTAAAGGCAGAACCATAAGAATTACACCTACCTTCTCAATGGAAACCATGAAAGCCAGAAGGTCATGGGCAGATGTGCTACAGACACAAAGAGACCATGGATACAACCCCAGACTACTCTACCCAGCAAAGCTTTCAATCACCATTGACAAAGAAAATAATATATACCACTAGACAACCAGATTTAAACAATAACTTATCCAAAAATCCAGCCCTACAAAAAAGCACTAGTACGAAAACTTCAACCCAAGGAAGCTAACTGTACCCACAAAAACATAGGCAACAAATAACCTCACATCAGCAAACCCCAAAGAAGGGAATCACACAAACACTACCACTGAAAATAACAGGAATTAACAATCACTAGTCTTTAATATCTCCTAGTATCAGTGAACTCAATTCACCTATAAAAAGATACAGACCAGGAGAATGGATATGAAAGCAAACTTCATCCTTCTTCTGTACACAAGAAACATACCTGAACCTCAAAGAAAGACATTACCTCAGAGTAAAGAGCTGGGGAAAAATTTTCTAAAAGATAACCTAAGAAAGAAGCAGGTGTAGCTATCCTAATATCTAACAAAATAGATTTCAAACTAAAGTGAAACAGAAGAGATGGAAAAAAACAGTTTATATTCATAACAGGAACAATCCATCAAAATGAAATCTCAATCCTGAACATCTCTACCCCAAATACAAGAGCACTCATATATAAAAGAAACATTACTAAAGCTTAAATTGCACATCAAGCTCCACAGACTAATAGTAGGAGACTTTAACATACCACTCCCACAATGGACAGGTCAACCAGACAGAAACTTAAAAGAGAAATAAAAGAATTAACAAGGAAAATCATTCAAAGAATCAATGAACAAAAGAGCTGGTTCTTTGAGAAAATCAACAAGATGGACAAACCCTTATCAAAACTATCAAAAAGGAAGAGTGAGAACATCCAAATTAACAAAATCAGAAATTAAAAGGGGGACATGACAACAGACACTGAAGAAATCCAGAAGATAATAAGATCACATTACACAAATCTGTACACCAGAAAATTAGAAAATGTAAAAGAAATGGACAATTTTCTCAATAGGTACCACATACCAAAATTAAATCAAGACCAGGTGAATGATTTAAATAGACCTCTAACCTACAAGGAAGTAAAAGCAGTCATCAAAAACCTCCCAACCAAAAAGAAACCTAGACTGTATTGTTTAAGTCCAGAATTCTACCAGAACTTCAAAGAAGAGCTTATACCTATACTCCTCAAATTGTCCCACAGAATAAAAACAGAAGGAACACTGCTAAACTCTTTCTATGAGGCTACAGTTACCCTGATATCAAAACCACACAAATATTCAACCAAGAAAGAAACTTAGAGACTGATCTTACTCATGAACATTGATGGAAGAATACTCAATAAAATACTTGCAAACCGAATCCAAGAATACATAAAAGAAATCATGCACCATGGTCAAGTCAGCTTCATCCCAGAGATGCAGGGATGGTTCAACATATGAAAATTTATTGATGTAATCCACCATATAGATAAAACAAAAGAAGAGAACCATATGATCATTTCATTAGATGCTAAAATAGCATTCAACAAAAATCAATCACCCCTTGATGATAAAAGTCTTGAAGCAATCAGGGATACAAGGAATATATCTAAACATAATAAAAGCAATATATAGTAAGTCAACTGCCACCATCAAATTAAATGGAGAGAAACTCAAAGCAATTTCACTAAAATCAGAAACAAGGCAAGGCTGTTCATTCTCAACATAGTTCTTGAAGTTCTTGCTAGAACAATAAGGCAACTGGTACGGGAGAAGTGTTTGTATTCTGTCAATCATGTTTTAAATAAATGCTGATTGGCCAGGCAGGAAGTATAGGTGGGACACCCAGACAGGAAGTAAAGGTGGGGCAAGGAGAACAGGAGAATGCTGGGAAGGAGGAAGCCATTCCTCCCTAGTCCTGCCCAGACCACTGAAGAAGCAGGATGTGACCTGCCCCACTGAGACAGGTACTGAGCCATGTGGCTAACATAGATAAGAATAATGGGTTAATAAAAAGCTACAAAAGCTAATAAGAAGCCTGAGCTAATGGGCCAATCAGTTTATAATCTTATGGAGACCTCTGTGTGATTTTCTTTGGGGCTAAACAGCTGTAGGAACCCCAACAAGCCCAGCCCCTCATGTTACTAATGGCTGCCCAAGGTGTGGATAATTGCATCCATAGAAAGCTTGGGAAAGAATAGAGTAAAGCATGTTTTTTTGGTAGCAGCAATTTCTCGGATCTGCTCTGCTTGCTAGAGGCAAGCACTCTCATTTAAGAGAGGCTTCCTGACTCAGCTTTAGTTGCAAAACCCTGTAGCTTTTTTAAGAGGTCCTGCCATGAAACACTTAAATGATGTTGATAAAAGCTAACCACATGCTTTGTGGTTTTCAGCGATAGCAGGAAAAAGGCTGCACCATTTTAAAATGTCGTCTTTCTGGGCCATCCTGCCAGGGCAAACTCTGACTCTTTCAGGCAGGTGGTCCGACTATGGATCATTTGAGTGTGGCTGCAGCTTGCTTGCTGGCAGGGACATTGAAATGCCATAGAGTTGTGGCAATAAACATGGCTACAGCCGGTACCTCTGCCATGAGGATGGAATCACAGAAAGCTAAGTATTGGGCTGGATCCAGCCGTCAAAGCAATGGCTTTAATCCTACCCACATTGCTTGGTAAAGACTCATGTGGTCAGAAAAAGAGAGATATACAGTAAAGAGAGATTCAAAGATGAAGAAAACCTCTAAATGGTTTACAGTGTGTTAAAAATATATGCAGGCTAAATTACTTAAAATAAAAAAGAAAGAAAGAGAGTAGTTGGGTGTGGTGGTACACACCTTTAATACCAACACTTGGGAGACAGAAGTAGACTGATCTCTATGACTTCAAGGTGTGGTAGCACACACCTTTAATCCCAGCACTGGGGAGGCAGAGACAAGTGGATCTCAGTAAGTTCAAAGATAGCCTGTTTTACAGAGTGAGTTCCAGAACAAAGATACACAGAGAACCTGTCTCAAAAAGCCAAAAGTTAAAAGTAAAAATAAGAGAAATAGTGGTTAAAATAAAGCCACGTAAAGATGAAAAATACACAGAGAATCTTGATACTGTATGTTATTATGCTCTCTTTGAATTATTTGAATGCTGAGGAAGGAGCAACAGCTGCTAAAAGATATTTGCTTATAAATGCTGCTGAATTAACCCAAGATAGGTATTTTGAAAATACCTTGTCTTCAAAATTGAAGTCAAAAAATATGTTACTTTGGAGAAGAGATCTTGCTTTTGTTTCCACAGGAAATGAGAGACTGTGGATTCATTCTGAGTTAAGAATACTCATGTTTGATCAAGGAAGACCACCTGAGTAATCTTCAGTAGGAACAGATGGCCCAGATGTCTGAGTTCTAAATCCAGAACAGATTCAAGACTGGTGCCTGAGATGATCAAGACTCACAGGATACTCCAGTCAGGATATGATCATAATTCTAAATTTTCTTTAGGTCACCTTAAGATTATCAGTGTAAGTAGCCTGGAATACTCTGCCCACATTCCCCAAAAAATGGACTATGGATCTTTTCCAAATTAAATATAGAGAAACTCAAAGCAGTTCCACTAAAATCACGGATAAGACAAGGCTGTCCACTCCCTCCACATCTATTCAACATAGTACTTGAAATTTTAGCTAAGCGATATGTAACTAGAAGCTGCACTTTTATTTCCCAGTCACCAAGTCTGGAGTAATCGCATAGAAATTATAAACTGTTTGGCTTAGCTCAGGCTTATTATTAACTACCTCTTACATTTTAAATATCATAATCTGTAGGTCTTTGAAGTTTGTGAAGATGACCTATCCATCTGAAATTTATCTCTATTATCTACAAAACCTAACTAATGTGATTGTAAGTTTGACTATTATAGAATTCTTAACTATACATTACAATTTTAAATGAGCTGCATAAACATAATATCTTAAATAAGAGTATAAATATACATATAGAATAATAAAATTGACCTTAAATAAGTGTCAGTAAACCAAAATACATACCAATGTAAAGTAATTTGGAAAAACAGTTGTTTTTTTGGACTAAAATAGGTTTAATAATCTATCCATTTTATCATCTCTATATCATATCCCCCCTTTTTTAGAAAGAGATTGACTATGACCATTCACAATTTATAACCAAGCCCCTTTAAATAAAAACAAACATTTATAAACAATATTTTGGGAATTTTGGCATAGTTCTCTAAACTACCTCCTGCTGATTGTTGGGTGCAGTGATCTTATGTGGACCATTAGAAAATTTAGAATTATGGTTAAATTTTGGCTCTAACTACTCTAGTCTAGATAGACTAGATAGTCATAGTTATAATCCTGTCATATCTGCCAGGCAGTGGTGGCACTAGCATTAAGTCCCAGCATTCGGGAGGTAGAGAAAGGCAGATCTCTTTGAGTTTGAGGCTAGCCTCATCTACAAGAGCTAGTTTCAGGACAGCGTGGACTCTTGCATAGAGAAACCTTGTCAAAACAAATTTAAAAAAATCCTCATATCATAGATAGGGCATTTTAGGCACAAGACTTAGGTTTTCCAGGATAGGAAAGCGATGGGAATAATCTCTGTAATTTGCCAATTATTTATAGCCTAGTCATTTAGTTCTGTTTCTTGCTTGATGTTGTTCTTATTGGTTGTAGTTTCATCTTTGCTTATGTTATCATGTTTTCTTTCTGCTGCACAATACTTAATAGTTGTTCTCATTGTGTATAGTTTTATGCTAGAATTAGGACCTTATTTAGAAGAAGAAGGGGAAGTGTTGTAGAATATTGATCCCTTTAGCCAATGGCTTTTGAGGATTACCAGCCCTGAAACATGGTCTTATCTGTGGATGTGACAACTTTTAAGTTGAAGGGAGGTTCTCTCACACTCTCTTGCTCAGGCATTCAGTTGGGTGGTCAAAGTAGAGCAGGTAACTTTCTGTAGGTGCTTCTTTAAGGCAGTTGGATCAGCAGCAACATCTAACTGGTTCTGTGTGAGTGTTTATCCCTATTTTATTTCTAAATAAATGCCTGAAAACTTTTACCATACTCTCATGGATTCACGCTATAGTGATAAGACAAATGAAGGAAATCAAGCAGATACAAACTGGAAAGGAAGAAGACAAACTATTATTATTTGCAGATGATACAATAGTATACATAGTGACCCTAAAAAGTCCACCAGGAAAGTCAAACAGCAAAGTGACTGGATACAAGATTAACATTAAAAATCAGTAGCCCTCCTATATACAAATGAGAAATGGAGTGAGAAATACTGGAAACAACATCTTTTACACTAGCTTTAAGTAATATAAAATGTCTTGGAGAAGCTCTAACCAAGCAAGTTAAAGATTTGTATGATATAAACTTCGTCACTGAAGGAAAATACTAAAGAAGATATCAAAAGATGAAAAGATCCCCCATGTTTATGTATCAGTAGGATTAACGGCAAAAATGGCCATTCTACCACACTTCCAAAAGTAATCTATATATTCAATGCAATTCTCCTTATAATCCCAACACAAATTTTTATCGATTGAAATAAGGGCAATTTTCTCATCTTCCTAGCAAAACAAACAGAACAGAATAAAATATCTCAGAAACGCTAAAACAATCCTGAACAAAATAAGAATAGCTGAAGGTAACACAATTACTTACTTAAGCTATATAACAAGGCTATAGTAATAAAAATTGCAATATATGGGCATAAAAGCTGACAAGATCAATGTAATCAAATTCAAGACCCTGACAAATACAAACAGATACAGACTCCTGATTTTTTTATAAAGAAACCAGAAATGCACACCGGAAAAGAGAGTATCTTCAACAAATAGTGGTTGTCAAACAGATATCTGCATTCAGAAGAAGACAAATAGATCTATATTTATCACCTTGCACAAAATTCTAGTTTAAGTAAAACAAGACCTCAACACAAAACCCGATATGCCAAACCTGATAGAAGAAAAAGTGAGAAATATAGCCTTGAACTCAATGACTTGGACTTTCTGAACAAACATTGTTAGCACAGGCACTAACACCAACAACTGATAAATGGGACCTCTTGAAATTTAAAAACTTCTATAAGTCAAAGAACACCATCAATAGGACAAAACCCTAGACACATGTCCTGCATAGGGTCAATCCAGACAGAGTGCCAGCACTTCGAGAGGGAAGTAGACATGGAATCCTATCCCTAACTAAAACATTATCTCTAAATGATAACCATTTACAACTGAAAAATTAATTTTCTCCTATGGAGTCTTACTGATCTTGTCAACACTAAACATGCTCAAATAGTATTTTTGTAGATTTTTGTGTTCTTGTTTATATCATTGTGCTTGAGCATATTTTTTGTTGCTGACATTTTGTTTCTATTTTATGGTTTTTGATTTTGTGTTTCTATGGGTTATGATTGTGTCTATTTTTCTTGTGCTTTTCCTTGTTGGTTTGTGTGTGTGTGTGTGTTTTATTGAAAATAGATGGTTCTCTCATACAGTGCAACCCAACAACAGTTCCCCCTCCCTTCTCTCTTTCCGCCTCCCCCCATACCTCCCATCACCCCAGGATCCACTACCTCTCCACTACCCTTTGAAAAAAGCAGGAGAAGGAGATGGAGTGGGAATGGGGATAGTTATGCAAAATAAGAATAAATTGTATTTTAAAATCCTAATAAAAAGGAAAGATAAAAAATTTAAAATAAAACAAGACTAAAACCCTCACAATGAGGCTAGAAGAGGCAACCCAACAGGAGGGAGAGTCCCAAGATAAGGCAAAAGAGTTAGAGACAAACCCACTTCCACAGTTAGGAGTTTCTACAAAAACACCAATCTAACAGTCACAACATATGTGTAGAGGTCCCAGTGCAGAAACATGCTGGCCATATGTTTGTCATTTTAGTTTCTATTGAGCTCAATAGCTCTGCTTAGTTGATTCAGTGTCCATGTCTTCCTGTTGTCCTCCATCCCCTCTGACCACTGTAATATTTCCCCCTCTTTCACTGGATTCCCTGAGTTCCTAAGGCAGTTCTGGTGGAGACCTCCAATTTAGAATCACACACTCTCTCTGCATATCTGCCTGGGAGTCACTATATCTGCTCCCATCTGTTGCTGCCAAAGTAATCTCTCTGACGACAACTGGACAAGGCATTGATCTATGAGTGGAATCATTTCATCATTTAACTGATTTTTTAAAAAAGATTAGTCATATTTGTTTCTATGCTACATCACTGGGCTATTCAAGCCCTGTTGTGCATGGGCTTCCTCTCATGAAGTGGGTCTCAAGTTAAATCAGAATTTGGTTGGCCACTCCCATGAGTTCTGCATTATCTTTTTCAGAGCACATCTATCAGACAGGACAAAATGTAGGTGGAAGATCTTGTGGCTGTGTTAGTGTCCAGATTTCAGTTACCATAACCTGCTGAGTAGTTTCTTATGTCAAAGAGAACATAGGAGTGAAGGCTCCATGAGGGCACCAACTCAACCTCTCAATGTTCAATGAACTGTCTGGATATTGTCCTTAGCAATGCACCCTCACTCATGCCCCACACTGTCAGTTTGTGGAGAGAAACCCTCTCTGCTAGCATCAGTCTGGGTAATTTGTATACAACCTAGTTCAACACTTAAATTCCATTGATGAATTATTGGAGATAAAATAGATAAGTGCAAGGTTGAGAAATGTCAGGGATCTGCATACTTTTCAATTCTCCAGCATTTCAGTAGTTTGACAATCTATCAAATATTCCACTGCCTCACTTTGTAGATTCTAAATAACAAGACTGTGATTTGAGTACCTAAGGGTTACAATAAGTCAAAGGGGACAAGGCTTAAAGCAACTGGATGCACCTGTAAGATGGAATACATGAGAATGGGAGTAGGAAATGGGTGATGTTGCAACATATGCAGGGATGAAAACTGTGTAAAAGACATAGCCAGCCTTCAAAATAGGCTTCCAAAAGATTGGATTATATAATAAAATTAGAGATTTTCCATTGTGCCATATCTGTTGTAGATACTAGCAAGATCCTGGTATAACAATAATATATTATAGCTGAAAGCAGTACAAGACAAAGACTCAATCTTCAAAGTATTATCCAGGAATATTGAAACTCAAGAAGTCCAAGAAGAGCAAGGAAACTACGTGGACACTGCAGTTTCATTTTAAATATCTTTGATAAATGTACTGAGTTGTGTTATTAAGATATGTATTATAATTTTACATGTCTTGGGAGATTTTCCAGCTTTCATTTTGAAACTGATTTCTAGTTTAAGTCCTTTGAGGCCTGGCAACACACTTGCATAATTCCTATATTTTAAGTTAAAGTGTCTCCTAATATTTGTATTATAGTCTTTCTCAGAACCTGCTTCTTAAAGCTTAAGATGATAGCATACTATGTTGTTACAAGGTATGTTACAGGTACTATTCAAATTATGTACATTGATGAATGTCTGAATAATTGATGACACATAGAAATATGCTAAAAGTTTTAAATTATAGTTTTATATACTTTTTATATGTTAGTTTTTTACATATCAATAATTTTACCTTGAATACATATGTATTTGCTTTATTCTTTATTTTTCTTGAAAAAGTTATTTCTCCAAAATATTGTATTTTATGTGACTTGATGAATTAAAATGGTTATAAGAAACTCATACTTTAAACAGTGATATTTACTTTCAAAATTTATATGGTATTGGTCAATTTCCAAAATGCCAAAGAAACAACAAACCTCACACACACTATTAATACAGAACACCCTAGCCTTATCTCTGTTTAACAATTTTAATCAACCATTTTAAGTTTGAAAACCCAGAAAAAATAAGGTAGGAGGCAAATATCTATGCTAGTAAATTCCAGCAAACATTAAAAGAAACGATACAAACTTCCTAGAAATAGCTCTAGAATACTGGAGTGCAATGATGACTTGATGACCTACTCTCAATGGCATCTCTACTAACAACTATATGAATCAGGTGAAGACATGCAAAAACCAAGATGTCTTATAATCTCTGTTACATCAGCCTATGTGGAAATGAAACAGAAAGCTATTTACCTCACAGTTCTCGGAACTGAGATATCAAAAAACCTGGGAACAGAAGCTGGTAATGATTTTCATTTGCTGCATCAACCCTTAAATGAACATGGGAAATTGTGCAATAGAAGCAAAGAACCAAGAGGCAAAATGTGCCTAATGTCTATATCCAACCCAACTCCTCAATGACATCATTAATTCATTCACAAGGAACATTGTACTAATGATCCAATATTTCTCAAAAGCCTAAATTTCAGTATTGTTATATTGGCAATTTATATTCAAACACATAAATTTTGCTGACTCATTCAGACTATAGTATGAAAAGAGCAAATATAATATTAGTCAACTAAATCCAATACTGCATCAAAAAATAGACTTTCCAGTTATTAAAAGCTAATTAAATTTTTTTAAAAAAATCATTTGTTTGGAAATGGCAGAGCCATTACACCAAGTGCTCACTTAAGCTGTGATTATCTGCTGAAGACCTGCACAATGTTTACTTGTCAACATTCCATCAGGATGAGGGCGGGATCCATGAGGTGCTTTGCTACCCTCCCTGGAACTGTTGGCAGAAAATGTTTGGGGGGGGGGGGAAGGAGTGTCATTTTCTTTAGTAGCCACAGAAACATTTCCCTTAATCTACTAAGTAACCCACCCATACTCAGGCTTGTAATTCTTATTAAACTCAGAGGGTCACCCACAAAAAGAAGATGTGAAAGTAGCAGGGATGTCAGAGAAGGAATGGTCCAGTGGACAGGGGGGAAGAATGATGAAGAGGAGCAGATAGTGGGGAAACTGAAGAATTCATTATATAAATACATGAAAGTGTAAAATAATGAAAATGTATAACATAAAAGATTGAGGAAGAAAAATAATACAGGTACATAATCCTATTCTTGAACATAATGTACAATTTAACAACCATTCACTATAAAATATATCAACAGATCAGGAATAGATGGGAATTTTGTCTATTTGTTAAGGATTCTGTACAAAGAAAAACCCTCAGTTTCTCTCTCTCTCTCTCTCTCTCTCTCTCTCTCTCTCTCTCTCTCTCTCGTGTGTGTGTGTGTGTGTGTGCATGTGTGTGTGTGTGCCAATAAAAATAATTCAACCCAGGATCATTTGTGTGCTAGACAAAACTTTGCCACTGACCTAATTCTCCTACCACTGCTGAGGAAACTCTTACCAATCTCAGTCAATTGCATAATGGAAATCTAGGGTACAATAAACAAGAAAAAAAAAACCTCAAGTTATACAGATTACAAAGAATAAAAAGTTCATTATATATGGCTAGAGAAATGACTTAGCTTTTTAAAATTGATTTTTATTTAGCTCAACATTTTTCTCTGCTCCCCTCCGTGCCTCTCCCCTTCAAATCCATGCTCCCAATTTAGTCAGGAGATCTTGTCTTTTCCTACTACTCTTGTAGATTAGATCTATGTATGTTTCTCTTAGGGTCCTCATTGTTGTCTAGGTTCTCTGGGATTGTGATTTGTGGGCTGGAGGGATGGCTCAGCTGTTAAAGGCTAGGCTCAAAACCAAAAATATATGACTTAGTGTTTAAGAGTGATCATTGCTCTTGCAGAGGACCTAGGTTTGATTCTCAGTGCCCACAAGGCAACTCATACTTATCTGTAACTCCAGCTCCCAGGAATTGGGAGCCTTTTTTTTGTAATCCAGATATACTAGTACATATTATATACATGAAGGTAAATCATTCATATACATAAAACAAAACAAATAAAAATAAACAAAACTTCCTAGTTTATACATAGCATTTTGTATATGTGAATGAGTTTAAAGGATTAAATTTCAGTACACAAATTTACTTGTTTTTCTATGTAACTATTTTAATACATAGGATTTAAAGTTGTATACAAATATATTAAAATTGTATATAAATACATTTGAAATGGTATATAAATACATTTATGTACATGCATTTCTGTTCATAAATGAAATATTGAATCATTGAATCTTTTAGCACAAAAGGAAAGTGCTATTTTCAAATTTTTTCTAAATTCTATGGTATTTATTTCATATACTTACACCTTGGTGCTTTCCTTCCTGTATCTTAGGTAGTCATTTTTGCAAACCAGGGCACTGTGATTAGCTGGAAGATATTTTCTGTGCTCATGAAAGCCATCCTGATTTCCTTCTGGCTTGGCTTTGAGAAAAGAAGAATGTCAGTTTGGAGTGCTGAGTGGCAAGAGATGGGACATGTCACCTGCCTGGCTTCCGTTTAAGGAGAACAGACTGAAAATCTCCCAAGCCTTAAAGATTTTTGGCTAAGTAATCCTGAAAAAATGGTTACAAGACATCCACCTCACTTTGCTTTTCTTTGGAAGTTTGTCAGTTTGCCACTCTAGTTGGGAAGTCACCAGAAAAGAAATCTCTGACAGCTATTATTTAATCAAAATGTCAACAGAATCTCCTGAATGATACATCATGTAATGTTACAGGAAAGTTTTTAAGATTTTTTTAATTGGGTACAAGTGACAAAGGATTTGCTGTAACTAAAAGAAGTAGCGCCACTATCAAAGCACTGTTGCTTCATCATCTGGTGTTTCAGTGTTTCCTGTCTCTGGTGCTTCTGTCGCCCACTCATTCCTTCCTTTGTGCTTCTGACCGTTTCCCAGTTGTATTAATTCATGAGGAAGTTTGAAAGTGTGTTGGGAAGATTTTTATTTTTGGTGTGCCATCTTGAACTAGGAATCAAAATAGGTTAATTAAAAATTAAATTGATTTTGTTAGAGATACATGAATAAATGCTTTTTACCAGTGTTTGTAAAACCTCTTGCTTACATTAGAAACATTTGTAGAAGAAATATTATGTTTCAGTTAAGTAAACAAGCTGTGTTGGATAACTACTGCTATGGCCTTTCAATAATCAATTTTCAAGGAGGCAATCTGAGTTCAAAACAAGACTGATAAAGTGAAATAATTTTAAATAAAGCTTAATAACAATAAATAAATAAACAAATAAAAGAGCCTAATTGTTTTTCTGTGTCTCAGAAAGTTCAGAGACACGGGGAACAGAAAGTTCTCTCATCTCTGTGAAAAAAGAACTTCCTTCTGAAGGTCTTAACAGCAGTGGTAACTAACAGCAGAGATATTGCCTGGATCCTCATTAATCATAGCACTCAAGTTCCCTGGCCATACAAAGATAGCACAGCATGAAAAGGTAAAATTGGTGGACCAGTATGTTTTGTTAAAGAAATATAACCCAGAAATTTTCCAGCTGAAAGTAGGCACTTTGAGTTGATTATGAAAAAAATCATCATATTATACTAATTTGGTTATCTTTTCCTAAGTAGAAGCATAGATTTTTATCAATAAACTTGCTATCAATCTATTTATACTGCTTGAGAATTTCATACAGACTTATACCTGTTCTGATCAAATTCACCTTTCATTCCTTCTCCTTCCTTTCCTGCTCTATTTCTCCACTTCTCTCTCCTTTATCTCTCTCTCTCTCTCTCTCTCTCTCTCTCTCTCTCTCTCTCTCTCTCTCTCTTTTTACAGCTATTGAATCTATCTAGTGTTACCAGCATGTAACCTCTCAGGAACCACATTTCTGAAGAAAGCTGATTGTCCCTCCCCAGAGGCATCAGTGACTGATAGCTCCTCAGATAACTCAGGGAGGGGTGAGATGTCATGAGCCTCTCCTCAAGTCCATATTAGGAGTCTGTCCAACTTGTTCTTTTGCATGTCTCATGCATATAGTCACAGCTTCTATGAGTTTATTTGTATAATATCTCTTTTATGAGATATTTTGTTTCAAAGAGTCAGTGGCGGACCACCTCTGAGTCTTATAATTTTTCTGTCTTGTCTGTTCCACAGTTTCTTATTATCTGCACATTGACTAGGTTTAGGTCTCTATTATCATCACTGCTTTTTAAAAGAACACAGAAAAAAGAACTAATCTATAGCCATAAAGATAATTTAGGAAAAAGTTTAATACTATATCCATTTGTGAAATAATGGAATTTGGTCCTTTCCCAGGGCCTATGACTTAGTCATGGGTTTTTGACAAAGTTCAGAGAAGTAGGCCCGAGTTCTGTCTTTTGTAGTGGACCTTAAATTCATCTGCAAAGTGCCGGGTGATGCCTCTAACATCTGTGCCCATTATCACTCCAGTGGCTATATTTGCCAACTGAGCCCTTGCTGGGTTTATAGGGTTTGTTTTGCAGATGAGCAAACTTTTTGATTATAACAACAAAAGGATTCCACTCTTCAAAATTTACAGAAATCTTATCAGAAATGTTTGAAATTTTATTTTTGGAATTTCTAACCAAATACCATTGCATTTTGCTTGATAACATAAAAGGGGAAAATTTTATTTTTGTTTATTTGGAGATTGTGGTTGAGAGACAAACAGCCACATTGCTGTAGGTAAGGCAGTGTTAATAACAACACATCACTGCAAAAGCATACAGAATTGCAATACCACTTACTTTATGAGCCAGGAAGCATTGGAAAGAGAAGAAGGCCAGGGGTCAGAAATCTCCACTAAATGACATAACACTACCACAAGGCTCTACCTCTTTTAGGGTCCACTACCTCCCAGCAATATCACATCCATAAGCTAGCCTCTGACACTTGAGTATATAAGAAAATTCAATTGTTTTAATTTCTTTTTAAATATTTAAAATTTTCAAGATATACCAAAACTATCTATCTATCTATCTATCTATCTATCTGTCTGTCTGTCTGTCTGTCTGTCTGTCTGTCTGTCTGTCTATCTATCTATCTCTCTATCTATCTATCTATCTATCTATATCTTTAAGTAACCAAAATGCTGGTTCTCAATAAAATGCTTTATCTTTTATAATTTCAACTATACATTAATGAATGTTTCTCTCATCCTTTCTGTTGTTACTGCTGTAGATCTTCATTTTAATTATGCTACATCACCTAGCATTGCATTCATATTTCTTTATATACAATCAATTATCCTTTCCAATAACAAAGAATAAAATGAGATCAATGTTTTTATCATTAGATTAATCTCTGGGATTGATTTTTTATATGTGCATATATATCCAAGCTCCTGTATCTGCATAAAAGCTTCAATGAGTTCACTGGAAAATAAATTTCTGTTTTTAATTGATCCAGAAAGTCTTTTGGGTTCTACTGAACTTCAAAGTTTTAGTGTTAATTATGTATATCAGGTCGAACTTTAATTGCACTTCCTTGGGTCACTACAAAATCTTTTGCTTTCATGATTTCTAAGAAGTCAATTATATTTCTTACATTTGTGCTTCTCCAAAATTATCTTCTTGCTTGACTTTCAGGTAATTTGGTATTTTGACTCTAAGTAACAAATAAGTAGATAACTTTCATTGTTTGTGTAGTTTTTGGTGTTTTGCTCTTGCTTGGTATTCTGTGACTACTATTTCCTGCCATATTCCATCCTCCTGTCATTATAAAAATAAAGCCATTTATTTCTTTAGCTATTTCTTCTATTCTGTCTCTTGTTTTTTTCTGATATTTTAACTACTCATGCACTGGAACATTTTCTTTTCCTTTCAATTTTAAAGAGTCTTGTTCTAGTCAGTCAAATTTTATTTTATAATTTATGTGAATCTCAAAATAACTCAAATTTCTTTTTTTCACCAGAACTTATAGTTGAGCTAGTTCTTATGATTCATGCCAAGTAATGGAGCAATTTGTTCTTATCATGTCATATTCATCACATTCCATGTAGTTTCAGTTGAGTTTGTCATTTCATGTATTATGTTAGAGATTAAAGTAAGCAATCATTTTATCCAGAAGTGGATGAATCTTAAGTTTTTACAAAACAGGAAGTTAGAGTTACTTCAGCCTCTTTGTGGCCTTCATGTTGAACTGGAACTAGCTTTCGAGACATATTCTTAATTTTAGTTTTCACACACTTACAAACTCTTATAAATATGCATGTTACTCAGTATTTATTCATTTATTTGAGTTAAGTGGGACTACTTTGCTTTCCACAAAGCATCAGTTTAATGAGCACACTGGATTAAAAGCACATGGCCTTCTGCCATATCTACACCAGTAAAGATACATATTCTTCATTTCACCCAAAGGGAAAATATCTTATTCTATTCACTCCTCTAATATGCAGTGGCTTTTTACCAGTGCCACAAGTATATCATGACCTATCTTTTTAATTTTTGTAGCAAATTATTATCAATATCCAACTGTGATTCTTCAATTAAGTGATTGTAATCTATCCTCCCTACAAGTGATTGACTCTTCCTTTATTTTCAGCGTTCATTTCCAGAAAAGAGATAACAATTTGTATGTTACAATGTAGAAAAGTCTAAATTAGCAAAAAAAAATGTGTTGTCATCCCATAAAAGAGGTTGCTAATAGAATGATTAACACAGGTTATGATCTTTAATTTTGGAGATATATCATTTCTGCTTCAAATGTATAGCAAATATGATGTGAGTTTGATTTGCACACCTGGATAGAAAAAACATAGGGTTTTGAATTTAAAAATCATATAAAACATACATAACAGTAAATAGAATCATTCACTTAAACTCTTAATCATTCTGATATTGAGTCTGAAAATTTATTCATTTTAAGACAAAATGAATTGACACACACACACACAAACACACGAAACAATTACTGTATACTTTTGGCCAAAACATGGGATAGTTTCTTATAGTCTATTACATTTGTAGAAATATATGAAAATAAAATGAAGAACTATGCAGACTACAGTAGATTGACCATGTATCTCAATTACCACAAATGACTTATCTTTTCTCCTAGAAAATAAACCTGTTGTCAGGCTCCAGTGGTCTTGTATGAGCCATTTTTATATCTACACAGCATTTCCTATGGGAATCCCAATTCCCAGGACACCATTACAATTATATTTTTATATGTACTACTCAAATTTAGAGTATTTTAGTTCTCTAAACTTTTTGTGTTGCCAAAATAAGAGGTGGTATTTATTTCCATTTTCTGCCTTTTAACTTGAAATCAAATTCCCAACTATTTTTAAGCAAAGGAATTGAAATTTGATGGTCAAGATCTAGATCTTGATTTTGAATTTAATTTTTCTGATTTCTTGAGAAACACCTTTTGCTGTCATCATGACCGAGTAATTAAAAAATAAAAACAAAACAGAAAGATCAAGAAGTTCAGTTCGCTTCAGAACCTTTGCTGTACTGATCATGGAAGATTAAGCTGCGCTGATCATGGAGGACTGAGCTGTGCTGATCATGGATGACTGAGCTGTACTGATCATGGAGGACTGAGCTGTACTGATCATGGAGGACTGAGCTGAGCTGATCATGGAGGACTGAGCTGTACTGATCATGGAGGACTGAGCTGAGCTGATCATGGAGAACTGAACTGTGCTGATCATGGATGACTGAGCTGTACTGATCACGGAGGACTGAGCTGTACTGATCATGGAGGACCCAGCTGCGCTGATCATGGCGGACTGAGCTGTACTGATCATGGAGGACTGACCTGTACTGATCATGGAATAATGAGCTGCACACTGATAATGGAGGATCAAGCTGCACTGATCATGGAAGACTGAGCTGTGATGATCATGAAAGAATAAGCAAGAACACCTGTGGGTGGCTTTCTCAGACTGCTTCTGTGTGTGCAGAAATAAAATTCTATGCCTCTAAAATCACCTGAATGACTGAAGAGCTTCATGACCTGCTAGGTTGTTTATCTTCTCAGTCTGTCAATGGATAATGTCACATGTCACTAAAATAGTTTAAGGTTTTTTGTTTTCTGCTTTTTTTAAGAAGAATAAATACAGAAAAGCAAATCAGATAACTCTAATTTTTATGAACGAAAATCTTTACAAGTATTTTTCAAAAAGATCACATGTGCTTGTCTCCAACAAATCTTACCATAATCTAGTTGACAAATTGAGAAGGACAGCTTTTGTTAGGAGGTAAAATATATTACTTAGCCAGATAGTATTGGCACATGTCTTTAATCCCAGCATTCTGGAGACAGAGGCAGGCAGATCTCTGAGTTCGAGGCCAGACTGGTCTAGAGAGCGAGTACCAAGACAAACTGTCTTAGAAATAAACTGCTCTTTAGTAGTTCAATAGCATTGTTACTGAAACTAGATCCCTTCATGATTGTCAGCTGATACATGGGAAATCTGGTCTCAACAGGGAGTTCTTACTCTCTTTAATAAGAAAAGATTAAGAATGAAATTAAAGATAATCTGAATGACAATTTACTAACCTTTACAAAACTAACCAAATTATCATCAAACAGGGAAGACAAGACAAGCTGTTAACTTCATGGCTTCAGGAGGACAATGAAGGAGAAAAGGGAAAGCCTTGCCATTTAGGCTGGCATATAGCTTAGGTCAGACACAGCCAACTGCAGCCACTTAGCAGGTACAGGATTATACAGAAAGGGTAACGTAGACCAAATAATCAGAAAAAGCCTATCTGGATTCTTGCCAGCATCTGAAAAATTAAGAGAGGAAAGAGGAAACGGAAATGCTGCTCTGACTTGGGCCTCAGGAAGCAAGGCCGACCCAGATGATGCCCCTCAGCCAGACTCCCAGGGACTGGACTGTGGACCGGACACTCTGGAAAATAAAAGTGCAGTATCTCATTCAGGAAATATTATTCTGCTTTTTATATTTTTAATCAGTTGAAGACAGTGTCTGCATTAGAGCTGGAAGCTCGTGTCCAGTTCACCCAGCTCTAGAACCTTACCTGGTTTAGACCCATGCAGGCCCTCCGGGTGCATTTGGCCTCCGTCTCTTTGAGTTTCTGTTTGTAGTTCCTGTTGACTTAAAAGGCCTTGATTCCTCTGTGTCCTCCATTCCCTCTGGTTCTTAAACTCTTTTTGCCTCCTTTCCTGAGCCATGAGGGAGGGATTTGGTGAAGACATCCCGTTCAGGGTTGAGTGTTCCCTCGTCTCTCACTCCCTGTATAATGTCTGGCTGTAGTCCTCTGGATTTGTTTTCGTCTGCTTCAGGAAGAAGAAATCTTGGATAAAGGCTGAACAATACTCGGCCTATTTCTTTGGCATTGCTTAAGGTAAGCCAGCCTTCCTTGAAGTGGACTCTTGGCCAAGTGACTGATCAGGTCACCCTGGAATGTAAGTCTCCATCATGGAGTCCCTCCCCCTTAAGAAGGGGTTGTCCCTTACTAAGCCTTTATTGTTTCTCAGTTTAATTCTTAGTGCTTCTCAGTCAAGAGCCCTTATCTCACTTTACCAAATACACTGAGACAAAATGAAAAAGTTTTGATACTGAATTCTTTTAATAGTAATACATTACAAAGAGTATTAGATTCAGCAATGAAACTAGAGCATACAATCAGTTAAATGCATCTTTTTCTGATGTTCTCAAATCAGAGAGCAACTACTTCTTTAAGAATGGATAAGGAAGAGGTCAATGCAGGTAAGGTAACCTAGGCCAAAGTTGCCCTGAGGCAAGGAACTCACCTTGGGCAAAAAATTTCACAGAGCTAGGAGAGAGAGGGCCTGAGGAAACAAGCTCCACCAGGAGCAGAAGCCAGGAGCAAATCCAGTCCTAGAAGCCAATCCAGTCCCGGAAGCCAATCCAGTCCCGGGACACTGGAAGATCAGGATTGAGCCAGAGACCTTACTCAGAGTCAGCGATCTCCACCAGATCCGGAGTGGGACTGAATCAGCTACTTTGGACAGAGAGCAAACAAGCTCCACCTGGAGCAGAAGCCAGGAGCAAATCCAGTCCCAGGCGCCAATCCAGTCCCAAGAAACTGGCGGGACGAGGACTGAGCCAGTAACCAAATCCAGAATCTTCACCAGAACTGGTACAGGGCAGTAAACCCTGAGTGAGTGAGCCAGAGCTGGAGTGCTGAGGGTCCGGATGTGAATCTGGGACTTTCAAGGGAGTAGACCTAAGCAAGGACCCTGATGAGTCTGGGTATGAGTCTAGGACCTCCCAGGAACTAGGCCTGAGCCAGGACCTCTGCCAGTCTGAGCATGAGTGAACCTGGAACCTCTGAAGGAATAGGCAGAAACCAGAGATCTGGGGGCCAGTTGTGAGTCTGAGACCTGGGACCTCAGAGGGAGTAGGCCTGAGCCAGGACCTCTGTGGGTCTGGGCATTGGTCTGGGACATCAAAGGGGAATAGGCAGGAACCTGAAACCTCTTCAGGTCCGAGTGTGAGTCTGGGAACTCTGAAGGAGTAAGCAGGTCCTCTGCAATTCTGGGTACACCCTAGCCTGAGACCTCCGAGGCAGTAGACTGGAGCCAGAAACCTTTCCAGGTCCAACTCCAAGCCAGGGACTTCTGCAGGAGGAGATTCTAACCAGAATTTACAGAAACAGGGCAAAGCTGGCAACCTAGGCCAAAGTAGGCCTGAGACAGCAAACGCCAAGGGAGCAGAGCAAAGCACAGGAGCATTGAGCTACCTCCAGGAACACAGAGTAACCAACAGGGTAACTAGAACTGTAACACTGACTGTACCATGAGGAAAATCATCTGAGCTTTGACTCACCCACACCTAGAAGATTAATCAACAGAATCTCAGACAGCCCCAACCACACCTTAGAGGAAAAGATGAGTAGAAAAGGTAAGAACACACGCAACACCCCAAAGAGCAACACAACACCAGGAAAACCTAAAGACCCTACAACACCAAGACCCAAACAACCAAATATGGATAAAGCAGAAGAATATGACCTAAAAAATTAACTTCAAGAGAATGTTTGAAACTCTTAAAGAGGAAATGAGAAATTCTTTAAAAGATGAAATGAAAAATTCCCTCAAAGAAATGGAGGAAAAACAAACAAAAAATTGGAAGACATCAGCAAATCCCTTAAAGAAAACCAAGAAAGCAATCAAATATATGAAAGAAACTATTCAAGACTTGAAAACTGAAATAGAGACAATAAAGAAAACACAAGCCAAGGGAAGTATAGAGACAGAAATCATGAGAAAATAATCAGGAACCACAAACGCAAGCATGAACAGCAGAATACAAGAGATGGAAGAGAGAATCTCAAGTGCCAAAGCTACAATGGAGGAAATAGACTCATCAGTTGAAGAAAACATTAAATCTAAGAAAAGCTTATCCCAAAATATACAGGAAATGTGGGACACCATGAAAAGGCCAAATCTAAGAATAATAGGTATAGAAGAAGAAGAAGTTCAACTCAAAAGCACAGAAAATATATTTAACAAAATCATAGAAGAAAACTTTCCCAACCTAAAGAAATATATGCCTATGAAGATACAAGAAGCTTGCAGAACACCAAATAGTCTGGATCCAAATAAAAAGTCCTTTTGCCAGATAATAATCAAAACACTAAACATACAGAGTAAAGAAAGAATATTAAGAGCTGCAGAGGAAAAAGGCCAAGTAATATATAAAGGAAGACCTATCAGAATTACACCTGACTTCTTTTTTTTTTTTTAATTACATTTTTTACTTAATAATTGAAATTATAATTTCATTGCTTCTATATGTCAACATAAAAACTATTTTTTTTAAAAAAAACTTTATTTTTTCAGTTTACATACCAATCCCAGTACCCACTTCCTCCCCTCCTCCTGCTCACTCCACCTAATCCCACCACTCCACCCACCATTCACTCCTCAAAGAGGGTAAAGTTTCTCATGGGAAGTCAACAAAGTCTAGCACACTGCTTTGAGGCAGAACCAAAGCCCTCCCCTCTGTACCTAGGCTGAGCAAGGTATCCCTCCAAAGATAATAGGTTCCAAAAAGCCAATATAAACAGTAGGAATAAATTCTGGTCCCACCACCAGTGGCCCGCAGACTGTCCCAGCCCTTACAACTGTCACCAAACTCAGAGGGCCTAGTTTGGTCCTATGCTGGTTCCTCTGCTGTCAGGCCAAAGTCAGTGAGCTCCCATTAGCTCAGGTAAGTTGTTTCAGTGGGTATCTCCATCATGGTCTTGACCCCTTTGCTCATATTTTCACTCCTTACCCTCTTTGACTGGACGTTAGGAGCTCAGCCCAGTGTTCCACTCTGGATCTCTGCATCTGCTTCCATCAGTTGCTGTATAAAGGTTCTAATGATGACATTTAAGATAGTCATTAATCTGACTACAGGGCAAGGCCATTTGAAGCACACTCTCCACAATTGCTTAGTGTCTTAGCTAGGGTCATCCTTGTAGATTCCTGGGAATTTCTCTAGTGCAGATCAAAACAACTTTGAGATACCATCTTACACCTGACTTCTCAGTGGAGATAATGAAAGTCAGAAGGTCGTGGTCAAGTGTTATGCAGACATGAAGAGACCACAGATGCCAGCCCAGACTACTATTCCCAGCAAAACTTTCAATCACCATAGAAGGACAAAACAAGATATTTCATGACAAATCTAGATTTCACCAATACCTAGCCACAAATCCAGCCCTACACAAAATACTAGAAGGAAACTCCAACCCAAGGAAGTTGACTACACCAACAAAAACACAGGCAATTGATGGTCTCAGCAAATCCCAAAGAAGGAAAAAATGCACAAGCTAACATCACCAACAATGAAAACTAAATTAGCAGGAGATAGCAATTACTGGTCATTAATATCCCTTAATGTAAATTAACTCAACTCACCTATGAAAAGGCACAGGCTAACAGATTGGATACTAAAACAGAATCCATACTTCTTCTGCATACAAGAAACACATCTCAACCTCAAAGACAGACATTGTCTCAGAGTAAAGGGTTGGGAAAAAATATACCAATCAAATAGACCTAAGAAACAAGTAGGTGTAGCTATCCTAATATCTAACAAATAGACTTCAAGCTAAAATCAATCAAAAGAGACAAAGAATGTCATTTCATATTAATCACAGGAAAAATCCATCAAGAGGAAATTTCAATAATGAACATCTATGCCCCAAATACAAGGGCACCCTAATATGTAAAAGGAACACTTCTAAAACTTAAATCACACATTAAACCACATACAATAATAGTGGGAGACTTCAACACTCTCCTCTCACCACTGGACAAGTCAGTCAGACAAAAAGTGAACAGAGAAATAAGAGAACTAACAGATGTTATGACACAAATGGACTTAATAGACATCTATAGAATATTCCATCCAAAAGAAAATAATTCTCAGCACCTCATGGAACTTTCTCAAAAATTGACCAAATACTCAGTAACAAAACAAACCTTAATAAATAAAAAAAATGGAATAACCCAATGTACCTTATCAGATCACCATGGTTTAAAACTAGAAGTCCACAGCAATACTAATTCCAGAAAACCCACAAACACAAGGAAATTAAACAATACTCAAATGAATATTCAATGGGTCTAGGAAGAAATAAAGAGAGAAATTAAAGACTTCCTAAAATTCAATGAAAATGACCACACAACATACCCAAAATTATGGGACAAAATGAAAGCAGTGTTAAAAGGAAAATTCATAGCACTAAAGGCCTACATAAAGAAATGTGAAAAATCCCACACTAGAGAATTAACAGAACATTTGAAAACTTTAGAATAAAAAGAAGCATGCTCACCTAAGAGAACTAGAAGGCAGGAAATAAATTGAGAGCTGAAACCAACAAAATAGAAAAAAATGACAAAGAATCAATAAGACAAAGAGTTGGTTCTTTGAGAAAATCAACAAAATAGACAAACCTTTATATAAACTAACCAAAAAGCATAGAGAGAATATCCAAATTAACAAAATCAGAAATGAAAAGGGGGACATAACAACAGACACAGAGGAAAAACAGAGAATCATCAGGTCTAATTTTGAAAACCTGTACTCCACAAAATTGGAACACTTAAACAATATGAATAACTTTCTGGATCACTTACCAAAATTAAATCAAGACCAGATAAGCAAATTAAACAGACCTATAACTGCTGAAGAAATAGAAACAGTCATCAAAAGACTCCCAACCAAAAAGACTCCAGGACCAGATGGTTTCAACCCAGAATTCTACAAGACTTTCAAAGAAGAACTAATACCAATACTCCTCAATAGAAACAGAGGGAACATTGCCAAACGTGTTTTATGAGGCTACAATTACCCTGACACACAAACCACAAAAAGACATTCCTAGGAAAGAGAATTACAGACCAATTTCACTCAAGCATTGATGCAAAAATATTAAATAAAACACTGGCAAATCGAATTCAAGAACACATCAGAACCATAATCCACCATCATCAAATAGGCCTCATCCCAGTTATGCAGGGATGGTTCAACATACAAAAATCTCTCAGTGTAATCCACCATATAAACAAGCTGAAAAATAAAAACCACATAATCATCTCATTAGAAGCCGAAAAAGCTTTTGACAAAATAAAACATTCTTTCATGATAAAGGTCTTGGAGAGAGCAGGGCTACAAGGAACATACCTAAACATAATAAAGACAATATACAGCAAGCCAACAGCCAACATCAAACTAAATGGCGAGAAACTCCCATTGATTCCACTGAAATCAGGAACAAGACAAGGTATTCCACTTTCTCCATATCTATTCCATATAGTTCTTGAGGTCCTAGCTATAGCAATAAGACACCAAAGGGAGATCAAGGGGATAAAATTTGGAAAAGAAGAAGTCAAACTATCAATGTTTGCTGATGATATGATAGTTTACATAAGCGATCCCCAAATTTCTACCAAAGAACTTCTACAACAAATAAACATTTTCAATAATATAGCAGGATACAAGATTAACTCAAAAAAAACCCAGCAGCCCTCCTGTACACAGATGATAAAAGGGCTGGGAAAGAAATCAGAGAAACATGACCCTTCACAATAGCTACAAATAGCATAAAATATCTTGGAATAACTCTAACCAAACAAGTGGAAGACTTGTATGAGAAGAACTTTAACTCTTTGAAGAAAGAAATTGAAGAAGACACAAGAAAGTGGAAAGATCTCCCATGCTCTTGGATAATCAGAATTAACATAGTAAAAATGGCAATCTTACCTAAAGCAATCTACAGATTCAATGCAATGCCCATCAAACTCCCAGCAAAATTCTTCATAGACCTCGAAAGAACAGTACTCAAATTCATATGGAAAAGCAAAAAAACTCAGGATAGACAAAACAACCCTGTACAATAAAAGAACTTCTGGAGGCATCACAATCCCTGACTTCAAACTCAGCTACAGAGCTACAGCACTAAAACCAGCCTGGAATTGGCATAAGAACAGACAGGAGGACCAATGGAACTGAATAGAAGACCCAGATATCAATCCATACATCTTCGAACACCTGATTTTTGAAAAAGAAGCAAAAAATATCAAATGGAAAAAAGAAAACATATTTAAAAAGTGGTGCTGGCATAACTGGATATCAACATGTAGAAGATGAAAATAGACCCATATCTATCACCATACACAAAACTCAAGTCCAAACGGATCAAAGACATCAACATAAGGCCAGCCACACTGAAACTTATAGAAGAGAAAGTGGGAAGTACACTTGAACACATTGGCACAGGAGACCATTTCCAAAATATAATCCCATCAGCACAGACACTGAGAGAAACAATTAATAAATGGGACATCCTGAAACTGAAAAGCCATTGTAAAGCAAATGATACGGTCAACAAGACAAAACGACAGCCTAGAATGGGAAAAGATCTTCACTAACCCCACATCAGACACAGGTCTGGTATCCAAAATATACAAAGAACTCAAGAAATTGGTCACCAAAAGAACACATAGTCAAATAAAAAAAAATGGAGTACAGACCTAAACAGAGAACTCTCAACAGAATAATCTAAAATGGCTGAAAGACACTTAATGAAATGTTCAACATCCTTAGTCATCAGAGAAATGCAAGTCAAAACAATTCTGAGATTCCATCTTACACCTTTAAGAATGGCCAAGATCAAAATCACTGATGACAACTTATGCTGGAGAGGTAGTGGGGAAAAGGGAACACTTCTGGATTGCTGGTGGGAATGCAAGCTGGTACAGCCCCTTTAGATGTCAGTGTGGCGATTTCTCAGAAAATTAGGAAACAACCTTCCTCAAGACCCAGTAATACCACTTTTTTTTTATATATCCGAAGGATGCTCAATTGTGCCACAAGGACATGTGCTCAACTATGTTCATAGCAGCTTTGTTTGTCATAGCCAGAACCTGGAAACAACCTAAATGCCCCTTGACCAAAGAATGTATAAGGAAAATGTGGTACATTTACATAGCGGAGTACTACACAGCAGAAAAAAATAGTGCCATTTTGAATTTTGCAGAGAAATAGATGGAGCTAGAAAACATCATTTTGAGTTTGATAACTGAGACCCAGAAAGACAATTATCACATGTACTCACTCATAAGTGGTTTTTAAACATAAATCAAAGAAAAACAGCCCACAAATCACAATCCCAGAGAACGTAGACAACAATGAGGACATTAAGAGAGATGTATATAGATCTAATCTACATAAAAGTAGAAAAAGACAAGGTCTCCTGAGTAAATTGGGTGCATGGGGACCTTGTGAGAGGGTTGAAGAGGAGGGGAGAGGCAGGGAGGGGAGCAGAGAAAAACGTAGAGCTCAATAAATATCAATAAAAATACAAAAGAACTTAATATTTCTATTAAGGATAATGGGTGGCAGAAGAAACTTAAAAATTATAAAAAATTTTAAAAATGTTTAAATGATAAATTTGTATTACTTTCAAATCTATTCTTACTTTAAAATTAAATCATATTTAACTCTACTGGACACTTTTCTATTTAATATATTGAAAAATTATTAAGTAGTTAATTCACAAATACAATGAATAAAATAAATAGCAATTATTAGTTTCTATTATTACAATTGCTACTGAAAACTTTAGAAATAAATTATATAATATATGCAACTATAAGCCAATCATTTCTCAATATGCTCAAGGTTGTGGTAATGATAGTTTTGAAATTACTGAGAAGATGCGGTTTAAAGGTTGACATTAAAAATACCAGCATTTATATGACACATTTTTTTCTCTTTAGATAAAGGTTGTTGAAAGAAATACATATACAGGAATTTCTATTTATTAAAAAAAATGCACAAATAATCTGAGGCAAAACCAAGCCTCTGCTTCTAAAATTAAACCTGTGTCTTTAAAGTAAGTGACTAAATAATGTAAGTCTTTATGGCCCATATCTCAGATGTTTAAGTAAAATAAATCAGAAGATGCATTACACTATGATATTGGAATATATCAAAAATAGTTGCTGTTTTGAAACATGACTATCATCTTGACTCTCTGAAAGGACGCTGATTATTTTCTCAAGTGGGTAAACAATAAAAGCCTTAGGAAGTGTGTGTTTCAGTCATGAGAATGAGTTTAACAAGAGGAATGTGTAAAAACTCTTGTAACAACTCAACATGTGTCAGGAATAAAACTATAAGAGACTCCTGAGAGCAAGTGTCTGAACATGAAATGCCATAGGTTTGGAGTCAGCTGGCATTGTGCAACACAGAACTGCATAAGAGCCAAAGTCAGCTTCAAGGACAAGAAAGAAGAAAAATAAAATTTGATTTTCTTGTGGGAGACATTGCCAAGATAATCATATTACAGTCATTATATTTTTCTGAAGCTAAAATACATATGAACACAATTAAAATTTATAGGTCATTAAAAGCCATTGAAAATACAGTTTTATAAATTTAATCGAGGTTTCATTTCATTTTAAACAATATTTTCATGATTGCAGTTAGTGGACCATTTTGTGTTGTAAAACTTAGCTAGGGGACAATTTCTTTAAGCAATACTACCTTTCTCATTTGGATAAAAAAATACTTTCATATGTAGACAAACAGTTTGCAGCAATTCCTAGTCCTCAATACTTACACTAACCTATAAAATTTTAGCCATTATCTTGGTCAATTATTAAATTTTGAAATTTCTACCTCTTACAGTAACTCTTCTCCCTGATTCTGTTAACTTTTTATATTTTGATATTAAAATTACATCATCCTCATTCCTTACCCCCTCCAATCACTCCTATAGGTCCCATTGTTCTCAATTTGTAGCTTGTTGTTCTTTAATTGTTGATATCAACAAACACATTCTCTCTCTCTCTCTCTCTCTCTCTCTCTCTCTCTCTCTCTCTCACACACACACACACACACATTTCTAAATACATAAATACAACCTTCTCTGATTGTATAATGTTACCTGTATTATATAATCACAGAGCTGACCACTTGGAATGGGATTATCAGATGAGAAACTCTTCCCTCTGTCTAAGAACATTTCTCCCGCTGACAGAGTTCTTCAATTGCCAATAGTTTTTGTCTAGAGTTAAGGCTCTAAAAGCTTTCCCCGCTCCTTGTTAGCACATTCAGTGTTGCTATCATTGCTCAGGTTGCCTTTGGGCTGTTTAATTTTTAGTACCATATAAAACCTAGACTTTGAAATAAAGCCTAAACTAGGTGAACTGTTTTAAGCAGTATACGATTATATAAGGTATTAAATAATTATATATATGTACACACACACACACATATATATATATTATAAGGAGAGGGAGATGAGAAATAAGAAAACAAAAGTTTTTATTAAGATAATACTCAGATTAATCTACCAACATACTTGTCTTAAGAACTCTATATAATTAGAAGAAGAAACTGTGGATTTATCAGTTTTCAACATTTCAATCTTTGGAGTTAAGAACCATTCTTTAAAACAGAGAATTATGTTTTCCCACTCTTTTTTTCTCATTCTATAATTGAGAATTGATTGAGTTTCTAAAAGAAGGATGATTGCATAGTTCATACAGCAAAGAGATGAAACAAATGGAAAAAATTGCAATTTACTAGTGGAATGAACCAAATCATATTAGAATATGAAACAGAATTTCTCATTTCTAGATTAGTTCATAAAAGAATCAAGTATAAAAGGAGATAATATTAACTTCCAAAAGCAAGGAATTAAGAAAGGAATATTGAACCAGCTGGTTCTATGATTAAGATCATCTCTGTCCTGGCTTAATATGGGAGTTCAGTTACTATCAGCACATCAAGAGACTCACAACTGCCTCCGACTCCTGCCCCGAGAAATCTTGCATCCTATCCTGGCCTACAGAGGCACCTGCACACAGGTGTAGACAGTCACAGACAAATACATAAAAAAATTAAAATAAATCTTTGAAAAAAACAAAATAATTTGGGATTTGTCATCCCCTTATGTTTGAAGACTGGTTCTGTCATATCTGCATTTTATTTAGCCAGTGAATGGTTAAGGTTTGTTTCTTCATTTACTTAGTTAAAACATGACCTTAATTGTTCCAGTGTATTTAGTCACTGACATAGTAGTGTCATTGTAGATAAAGCATAAGGTACCTACATTGAATGTTTTTGTAGGTAAGGAAGCGTCACCTTTATAGTCAGTACTTACTTTAGTAAATTCATGTTTATTTACAAGGTTATCCTTCTGCCTTGCCTCTAGAATTAGAAAAAACGGCCTTTTGTATAGTTATTATTTGATTTATTGTGATCAATTTTTTATATTTCAGAATATGTTTAAACTCAGCTAGTAAACAATTCAATTCAAGCAATGCCTCTGTAACAATTTATACTGGATCATTAACCACCATCCTGTAAGTGATGGCTAGCTGTCTGCACCCTACATACATATTATAAATGTATTTAGCAATGAAGATAAGTGCTTTGAAATGTTTAATCTTAAACTATAACTGAATATAGGAAGGAGTTATAGTAACATGAATTGCTCTGGATTGTATGTTTTTTATGTTTCTAGTGATTTTTAATTTCTATGTATTATTTTGACAAAAGTAAGTATAAAATAATATAAAAAAGAAAATATCTCTTCTACTATAAACATAACATCAGCAGTTAAAATAAGAACATGTCATTTTCCCAGGAAATTTGATGTGTAAGGAAGACGGCAAATCTGTTTTAGGCTATTGTTTAAAACAAGGAAAAAATGGGGTTTCATTTGGTATGTATTTTTTAAATCTGTGTGTTAGTGAGAAATAGGTGCAAGAAAAAAGATGTTTAGAGAAACTTAAATTAATTCAGCAACAATTTAACTATCTACTTCCACTTATTTACATTCCTTTGTTTGGGGTGCTATGGACTTAAAGATATACAACTATGGCACATACACACATGTGTGTGTGTGAGTTTGTGTGTGTGTGTCCCTTAATATCCTTCTTCCACATAGAGACCCTGGTCGTATTAACATTCCATTCTGGGATAATGTGCTGATCAAATCAATCACAGATTATAGGCTTCCACTATGTAATGTGGTTGCTCACCTGTAATAAGTCAGACACTATTCCTGAAACCTTCTCCAGAGTGGATTATCTTCCTGCCCATTAGCAACCCATGGCCATTGCTATCTTGTTGGGAGATGCCCTGGTAATGATGACATAAATAAGATAATGAATTAGAAAATATGGAAAACTAGTCACCTTGCCTGTGGGTCTCTAATATTTCATGTCTTCAGAGTAATTGGGAAAGTTTCATGTGTTAGATGATAGAAATGATGGAAGAGTGGGGAAATGTAAAAATCTAATTACTGTGATGGTCACAGAAAGAAAGGTGCTGACATTAGAGAACAGATTAGTGCCTGAAAAGTGATAAGAAGGCAGCCATATAAATATCTAAGAGAAGCACAGAAATCAAAATCATATGTACTCACTCACAAGTGGCTTTTGGACATAAAGCAAAGAAAACCAGCATACAATTCACAATCCCAGAAAACCTAGACAACAGTGAGGACCCTAAGAGAGACATACATAGATCTAATCTACATGGGAAATAGAAAAAGACAAGATCTTCTGACTAAATTGGGAGCAAGAGGACAATGGGAGAGGGGTGAACGGGAGGGAAGAGAAAAGGAGGGAAGCAGATAAAATGTATAGCTCAATAAAATCAATAAAAAAGAGCATGCTGGGAGGGAATATTTTGTGAGAGAAGTGTAAAAGCAAGGCTGTCAGGGGTAACTATATTTTCTTGATTCATTGTGATGGTCAAGAAAGAGCAGCCTATCCTGTGATAAGAAACTGAGCTGACATCGCAGTGACCACCAAGGCAAAGGTTTAGCTTTCATTTGCACTTTCCTTCAATTGTATATTAACTGGAATACTGTACCATCTCAAGGCTGAAGCCGAATCTGTACAGTATTGTCACTGACTATCTGCAGGTAAAGGCTGACTAAAACTTATGATTGCTGAATATTTCTTCTTATAAATGACATATTTCAGTTACGCTCACATTTTGTTTGTCAATAAGATGTGTAGCCAAACTAGACTCTTACAGAACAGAGACACATAAGACTTCCATCAGCAAAGTGAATAATGGCTGTGCAATCAGATGCATCAATCATGAGGTAGTAGTGGCTCTGATTTAAATAAATAAGAGTGAAATGAAAGTTAGCTGAATAGGCGTAACACATATTAGAAGTTAGAGTTAATAGGACATGATGATGAATTAAGTATTAGAATAGAAGAAATTGGCAGACTCAAGGATGTGGCTTGCAGCTTGAATATTTTATGTAGAGGGTAGTCGTCCACTAACTGAGAGGGGTCAAGGTTAGGGAGAGCCAAAAATACTGGTTGGATTACAGGATGTTCATAGAATGATGCATAACTGGAAATACTGTAAAGAGATATTAAGTGAGAAAATAAAGAAGAGATTAGGACTGAAATACAAGTGCATATAAAGGTATAGATGTCATAGATATAACAATAAGTACCCATGTAGATATAAATAGACAGTGCTAGAATAAAGGTGGTGGGCCTTAGGACTAGATGAGAACTCTGAAGAATAATGAGAGTAGGGGAAGAATTAAGCATGGTAATCTCTAAACTCACATAAGCACTGTAAAATTTTCTAATAAACATGCACACATGAACACACAATCCCAAAGGAACCATTGTAAATTAAGACCAAGCAAAGAATTCAAATGAAGAAAGCCAAATGAAAATTAAGAGAAAGGTATGTCAGATACAAGAACAAAACATTGAGCAAAAATATTACAGTGCCAGGACAGAGATGAGAACAGGAAGTCAGCTGCTACCTTTGGTAATGCACATGCTGCAATAAGCCATGGAAAAGGAGCTTCACTGGTTAGAAGGGAAGGCATGATACAGCTGGTGTATCAACATAATAAGTTGTCAACACATAAGTGATATCTGAATCGGGAGTTCACAAAAATATTTAAGGATAGTTAGGAAAATGAAACAGTATTCTAAAATCTACTATCCAAAACTGGCACTCCATTTTCTAACTTCCCATTGTCAATCCTACAGTGACTATGTAGTTTTGACCACTCAAAGAATAGTCTCTTACTCTTACCTTATTAAATTCCACCAGGAATACAATAAGCAATTGTAGAGGTTTGAACTATAATTACATATTGAAACTATATTGTAAAACATCCTTGGAAATTTAATTTTAAAGTATTATGTTGAGGTAGTACATGTGCCCAAACTGGGTAAGAAATATTTCAATAACCTTGGGAAGACTGAGAAATATGGGTACTGATTTTAGATAGACTAAAACAAAGATGTATAATAATGAATGATAAAAATAATTAGGGATGAATACAGAATTGTCTTTTAATTTTCTTCATCAACTACAGCCCACAATTTAATTGTATATTTGAAAATAAGTACAAATAAATATTGTAAGGTTTCCAATGCATAGGAATCAAAATACTTGACAAAATTAAGACATTAATGGAGGTGATGTGATTGTGATCATTTTACATTGTGTACATATATATGTATATATACACACACAATAAAGTTATGAAACCCATGAGTAAATACAAAGAAGATATCTCCATGAAAAGAAAAACTAGAATCCTAGAAATACATGAAACATTAATGTTAAATAGTCAACAAATTAATATTGAATATAAATATCAAAAGTGTGCAGCTATGTTACTTAATATATAAGTACAAAAAGAATAGTTTATAGTAGTACAGAAACACTGCCTAAAATGTAAAGTTTAGGTAGAAGTCATGGTACAGTTTATAATAAACATAAAATGTCTTAAATATTTAGTCAAAATAGGATAATGAAAAGCACATAGGAAACTTTAAGTTCCCTAACTAAAAGTTCAGTGCAATGCATTTGCATTACTCAAGTTTACCAAGTGATTATACAATAGCATCTCAATGCATAACTATCTATACATAATAAGTAATTTAATTATTGAACTTACAATCAAATTTTTTCAGTTATTTCTGTTTCTTAGCCACTATGGAAAACATAGCAATAGAAGAGGGAATTCAGGTATTTCTCCAAAATCCTGATTTCATTTTCTTTCTCCATTACTCACAAGTAAGTGTTTTGGGTTATAAAGTAGATTTCCTTTAAATTCTTTAGAAACTTTCCTCCTTCAGCCTTAATCACTGATTTTATATGTATACTAGCATGCTACAAGGGATTCTGATTCACCACATTATTGCCATATCTAATAAGTCTTGTTTTATTTGATATACCATCCTACCAGATAGAAATGACTTCTCACTCTAGCTTCGATAGAAATATTTTAATGTTTTTATTTGAAGAGTTCAATGATTAATGGTTTTATCCACTTGTTGGCTATTGCATGAAACTGTCATCTTTCTTACTTTACTATAAAAACAATGATTATTCACCTTCAGCTGATAATAGCTATTTTGTTAAAAGTCAAAGATCAGGGAAACTGGTAAAGCAATGTGGTTTTTCTCAGGATGAAGCATACAACTTTTAAAAGCCACAACAGAAGAGGCCACCTGACTGTATTAACAACTAATGATTAAAGAGAAGCTCCAAGGACATTTGTGCCTGTATAAATATTTAAATACAACCAATCAAAACCATTCAATTTGAAGACGATGCATGGGGAATGGAAATAGAAAAACAGTAGTTAACATTATTTAAAAAACAGCATATGAAATTTTGTTTTAAGTTTTTTTTTAATCTCACCTTTTTGTCAATTTAGCCAATAGTATAGCAATTTAGGAATTGGTTTACTTTTATTTTATATTATTTAATTTTTGTGTGTGGATATGTGTATGTATGTCCAATATTTGTAATACCTCAGTTAGACAGCATGAGTTAGAAGAGATCCTCTTTAAAGCTAAGTGTACATGAGCATATCTTCTAATCTCTGAAGCACATAATACTTGTTGTCTGAAGACAAAGAATGGAAGGAAAGAATAAAGGCAATTCTGTGATCCCTACAAACTTTTTCAGCTTTGAGCTTAAACTAACATGGCGTACAGCCTTCACTACTATGTCTATGGTGTGGAAAGAGCTTGAGATACAGGCAGTGGCTCTGTTAATTAACAAATGTCAGCAGTGTTACCTTGTTGAGACCAGAAGTGAACTGATGCTAACTTTCTAAACAAATCAGTACTGTATAATTCACTTTTGTCATTTTATTTTCCACTGTGGTATCCAGGTGTCTAGTGTTTCAAAGGCTGCTATTTCAAAGGAAAAAATCAGAGTTCTCATGTTCAAGCAAGCAAAACTCACCTTGCAAAAACCACTCCCTTTCCTCACCAGCAACCACCAGAGAATACAAATGATAAAGGATGGAAGATGATTTGATATCCTGACATCCTACTCTACTCAAGATCTAAGATGACTAAAGATCTGACAGGACATAAAACACTTTTGAAAAGTTGGGTAAGTTGACCAAATTGAATCATATGAAACCATTTACTAAAAGTAACAACTTAGATGAATGACCATTTATCAGAATGGACTAAGTGTACTGAGTATGTCCAGACAGAATGCAAGGAACTAGTAGTGAAGAAACAGAAACAAACTTATGAACTCTGGGATCATTTTGATAAAACTGTCAACTGTTTCATTCCTTATATCTGAAGATAAACAATGACAAAGACACTATAATTTTTAAAAATCATAGATCTGACTTTTCTTTTTAAGTTCATAGTCCCCATTTCTTAGAAAATGTTCTATTTTGTATGTGATTTTGTAGCTGATGACAATGAGTGCTCACCTCTGAAGTTTAGAGAAGAGGTTTTCAATTAACTTGATTTTAAATATACACTCCGTCCTAAAATTATAAACCAAAGCAAAAATATTATTTAACTGCCATTTTTCTTTATTTATTATATAAAATTTTTCTTGTTTTTGAATACAGTATGATAATTTCACACTAAGAAATGAATATAATCATCAAATCAAGATAACTAGTATTTTTGTATCTTTAAACAGTCTCTTTTAGATTTTTTCGCATATAATTGAATATATTTATAAACAAGAGTGCGATTTTCAGTACACAATATATGAAAACTGTACCTGTGTATAACACATATACATGTATGTATATATATATGTATAATTCAACTAGTATAATTAACATTTCTATTTCCTTATCATTACTTTGTTTTTAGAGTCTCAAAGATTTTACTAGTATTCATAAAACATAATAATTATTAATCTTAGCCACTACAACTGTACTGCAAAGCATTAGAACATACTATAAAATAGAAAAAATTAACTACTTTACTCAAGGTTTTGTTTCACTTATGAATTACTTCTCTAAATAATAGCTTTTTAGGTTTCTAAGAACACAGTTGCAAATAATATTGAGTGAATAGAATTTATAGTGTCTAATTAGTTAATCAGTTTTTTTTGGCTTATTTCAATACCCATAAAACATTGAAACAATGATCCCTGTCACAGCTAAGTCACAAAATCAAATCAGTTTGTCAAGAGGTTTTAACTTCCAATACTGAAAATACATAGGTAATGAAAACCTGAGTAATATGACAGAAAAATGTGTAGTTGTTAAAAATTACTTTTGATCTCTAGAACCTACTATGAAACAACACATCCTTTTTTCTTTATATGCTTATCAATTTATACCAGGATAAGAAATCTATATTTTATTAAAGTAAAGAGAAATGTATCAATAAGATTGAAAGGCTTGCAGAAATCAGGACAAAACCTCTGTAAGAAAGAACAGATGAGAGAGCAATACGGGAACATGCATTCAGAATCCGCTGTTAGGAAATGTAAGAAAGGGAAATTACTTTAAGCAAACTAGGAAGATGGTGATGTGATTGTTAGTTCAAGATAATTTATGGAATAAATAAAATACTTTGGTTCCCTTGTAGAGGAAAACCTCTTCATAAATATCTGCAATGCACAGTCTGCTGTGTGTCTATTTCTTAGTTAAACTGGTGCAGTCCTTGACTTCTGGGCACTAAGGTAGAAACAATGCTCCTGTCGAGTTAGACCCTAGGGAGTTACTCAGACTGCCTCTTCTGAACTGCTTGTGAAAATGCCTCAGATCTCCTCTGGTCTTTAAGAGGATGCTGAAGAGTCTTGGAGAGGCTGCAAGAAGAGTAAGGCACTTTTTAAACAGCAAGCAAATCAACCAACACACATAATGGAGAAGAGTTTCTGTAATCACGAGAATAACAAGTATCAATACTAACAGAGATTGTGATATAGAACGTATGAGAGCCCTTGATATCAGTAAAAGAAGTAGAGCCAACACAAGGTAAAGAAAGGGAATATATTTCCTTACCTTGATATGAACTTAATTCTCAAAGACTGTGTTAACCCAATTCAGCCATCCTAGTTACAACCCATGAAGAAATGAACTAGGTCCAAAGGAAACAAAAGGCATAACAAATAATTTGATGCCTTTCACTGTGCTTTGGTGAGGCTAGTTACTGTAAGTACTCCTTTATTGTAAATTTTGTTCCAAATATTGAGCTGTATGCTCCTGGGTAAAATTAAGTTACCCCTTCTTATCTGTGTCTCATTCTGAAATTGGTATAGTTAATCTTGATTGTCAACTTGATGGATTTTGAATCACCATGATAATAATCCTCTGAGTGTGTCTGAATAATTTAGTAGATAGTTAGCTAAAGTGAGGAGACCAACCTTAACTAAGAGAAGCATCTCCCTGTGATCTGAGGACTCAGACCAAAGGAAAGGAAGAAAGGGAACTGAGTATCAGCTTCTTCTCTCTGTTCTTACTGATTTTGAACACAATGTAATTAGTATATATATCATGATCTTGAGATGTCTTCCCTGTATAATGGACTATATCTTCCAACTGCGAGACAGAATAAACTCTTTCTTAATTTCTTTTTATCTGATATTATGTTTTAGCAACCAGACAAGTAAATAAAGCATATGCAGTATTTCCTTTTCGTTTATGACAACCGAGATTCTAAGGAGCCCCAGCCACATCACCAGAGGACAGGGCAAGAAGCAGAATTGGTAACATATGGTTTTCAGGTCAACAAGGTAAGGAATGCTGAAGTCCTGAATTTCAAGCAGAAGAGAAGGAAAAGTAAAAGATGACGAAGAGAAGAGGAGCTGGAGCAGGAGGAAGGAGAGGAAGGGAAATAAAGGGAAGAGGAAGGAAAATGAAGCATTAAACGCTTGAGTGGTCAGAAGAAAATAGTTACAACTGAAGTCACACACAGATGCTGGGCAAGGCATTGCATATGCTGTGGGGTTATGGTAAGCAGAACAAGGGTGTGATCCTGATGCCATTAATGAACCATTCGCTATGCTTTCCTGAACAGCAACGTGTGAGGAGAGTCAAAAATCACAGGATAATAACTTTTCCATGTGAATGAGGAACTGAGAGGGCAGCAAGTTTAACCTCCCGTGAGATACTACATACCTATTAGAGATTGATCATGCACCTTAGTTGTTGAAACAAAGAAAGACGGATGACTTGCTAGTATATAATTAATTTCCTAATGAGGAATTGAAAATTGATTAAACAGAATAAGATAAGATAAGATGAGGCTATGAATGCCACAAATTAGACACAACAGGACTGTGGACCTGAGCTCAGTTCCCATTTCTAGAACTCTCATCATAGGAGAGCACAGACTCCCTCAAATTGCCCTCTGACCTTTATATACTAAGGTGACACATCACATGTACACAGAGCATATGCACACAGACACCCCCCCACACACACAGAGAGTATAAAAACACTTAAAAAGAAAATACCATGCTAAAACGAGAAACAGTTATTTAATAAAATTGGTGTCCGTCTCACTAATCAGGGCAGCGGGCCCTTGTTACTCCATGAATTTTCATGAGTTGTGTTCATCCAATATCCATATTTTATAATTCCAAATGTAACAGATGATTAAAGTCTGAATGCCTCCTAATATGTGAGTTATCACTGTTTTGAAAAGGATGAATTACTCACCAAGCCAGATATAGATTTCTTCACATCCATACAGTTGAGGGTATGCAAATGAGCACAACATGTAGCAATGGTGTTAATGAGAATTAAACACAGTTAATTTTGATACAAGCTAGAAAACAATAGGAACAGAATTGAAACCTTAGAAAATTCATAACTTGATGTTAATACTGTCAGTTATCTGCTAAAGCTTATCCAAAGAAATTCTATTTCTGAAATACATCACACATCCGTTTTGATGTCCTCTAACTGACATCACTGGATTGGAGAAACAGCCCCAGGATTTTCACTTCAGCATTGTTTGATTACTCCCAGTTTCATAAACATCTTCATCATAGCCAAACACATTTGGCAGCATGGACTACACACAGGCTGTCATATGCAAATGCTGCATGAACTGTACCATTGGCTGGTTATGCTTTCATGTGACAACACAGAATGACATTGAGAGTAAGAGTGAATACTACAACTAGATTCAGTTTTTTAAAATGTGTTTTAAGTATAGCCAGATATGAGAGTACAGATCTGAAATTCCAACACTCTGGAGGCAGAAACAGGAAGATAGTGAGATCCAGAACAGCCTGGGATAAATTAAAGTTTACCAGCTATCATGAGGTATATAATGAGACTGAAAAGCAAAGCTCAATATCAGTAAAAGTCTTGGAAGCTGAGCTGTGTATTATGGTATATTCTTTATGATAGCTTTGGGCGAGAAATGATTTATAATCTTAGTATCAAGACTACTGGCTCCTATTCAAGGAATTCTGCTTATTTTCTTTTGATCTTGTAAATTTTATAACTGATGACAACAATCTCTCAGCATTAACTAAAAGAAAGATTTGCAGAGTCCTAGAATTGATGAATACACTTATGAAGGTATGTAGGAGTCAATCTCAGGGACGGTGTGTAATTTCCCAATTTGATTTGGTCTTTATCTAACCCATTGCCTCTTTCTTTTCTCTTTCTTCCTTTCTTCCTTCCTTCTTTCCTTTCTTCCTTTCTCTCTCTCTCTCTCTCTCTCTCTCTCTCTCTCTCTCTCTCTCTCTCTCTTCTGGTTTTCAACATAAGGTTTCTATTTGTAGCCCTGGCTGTTTTAAAACTGTCTCTGTAGACCAGGCTGGGATCCTGGGATCAAACTCAGACAGGCCTGACTCTGCCTGCCGGGTACTGGATTAATGGCATGTTACACCCTTCCTTTTCCATCTTTTCTGATTTTGCTATCATCCTTCATACCTTCTACATTTAATTTAATAATTTTAATTAGTGAATATTTTAGAATTCCAACTTTTATTTAAAAATATGTTACAGGCAAAATAAGAGCTGGATAGAAAGTAGCTTTCCTAAAACCAAAATTTTATTTTATTTGTTTTTTACCAACAGTTTCAGGAACAGAAACTGGAATCATAACCCAAATGTATAGCTATTGAAGCTTTCAGCAAAGCAAAATACAAAGTCATTCAAAAGACATGCTCGGTTGAATAGTTTTCATTATATTTGGTCATTAAAGAAACTAGCTAGTGAAAGACTTTGGTCATTAAAGGTCTTTTCGAATCTGATTTATATTTCATATAATTAAAACTAAGCTTTTAGAGTTAATAAGCATAAAGGTATTTTAATAACTTAGATCTGATCAATAAAATATTAAACGTTCTTCACTTCAAAATGTTGGTCACATCTATTCAGGGCTTTAGCTGAATTTTCTTTATTCTGAGGACACAGTTTTCCACACGAGTTTTATTAAAAAAGAACTGTGTTTGTAAAATACTCATGTTGCTATTTGATGTTATCCATATTACAATGATGGACTGATTTCCAGATGTCATTAACATGAAAGTCATATAGAGTCTAGTATTTTCGGAAGTTGGGGTATAAAACTTACGTTCTTGTTTCAAAAAGCTAAGTAAGTCAAGTTCTCTGAAAAGAGTTAAAACATATAGCTTATCAGGATAATTTAAAATATACTTTTATAAAAAGATGAAGGTAATAGTGTACCAAATTGCTAAATGCAATGTCTATTGTTAATCAAAGAAGTTTCCAAGATAGAGTAGGAAAGTGAACTTTATAGCAATAATTGAATAACTCATACTAAGGTTAAAAATGCAGTAAGTTATTAGGAGTTCTGTGTCTTTTGGACCACCAGAACATCATCTATGAATTCAATTAACTGCATGAATTTCTCACACAATGAAAATATTAACTGTAAATCTTGAAGGACTGAACTTCGTAACTTGACCCATGTGTTAAGCATATAAAAATATCTTTTTGTCTAATATAATTGAAGCATATCAATAATTCATATTTTAACAGGTAAAAATAAAAAATAGTTTATGAAACTGCTAATTGTTAATTCTCTGATTAATTACTGTTGTCTGATATGCAAAAATACAAATTTGTAGTCAGTTAATTATTTCTATGAGAAACTGCTCATAGCTAGGAAGCCTGAACATGCCCAGGTTGTGTTCTCTCTTGTACTCCCCATGACAGAAGCAAATGATTACTGAGCCAGAGGAGTGACATCTTAAGGTCGAGTGGTTTCTAAGATATCACTGTTTTCATTGCAATGCTATTCTGACTATAAAGTCACTTTCTCAAACATAAGATGTCAAGGGGTGGAACCTTAACCTCTCTGATGCTAAGAAGGATAACAAAGAAAGGAATCAGTCAACTTCTAAGTTGGCAGGAAAAAAGATTTGATACTAACCCCCTGATACTGTAACCTACACATATTTGATTCAACCAAAATTAAACTTGATCTTGGAAACTACTAAATATATTTCACTGTGCCTATCAATAATTATTTGACCTAGTGTATAAAATCTTACAAAATAAAAATCCAAATACACAAGAAATTGACTTAATATAAAACTAGAGTGTTAATGTCAAATGCCAGTATTATGATTTTATATTAAAAGAATATTTCAAACCGTTGTTATTATATTATGCAAGATGAGAAAATGGTTATCTAAACAACCAGACTATAAATGAGCATAGACTAACACTCAGAACTAAAAATTAAAAAGAAAAAAAGAAAAGTAATTTTCCATAGAGTCAAGACTAGTGGTTCACCAAAAATCTTTAAATCACCCCAGATGTCTGAAGTCAAGCTGATACACTGACAAAGTTCTAGAAGTTCACTGCTCCTGAGTGGGTTCACATTGTTACAGAAAACAAAACAAGGCAAAACCCCACAAATCCACCTCCTTAAACCACAAAAATTGATTTTCTCCCGGTTTTGAAGGGCAATATGAGGGACCAAGTATCCCTTTGCAGAAATGAAGGTGTTAGCAACATCATGCTCCCTCTGGAGGCCCCCAAAAGGGTGAAATTGTATGTTTTGTTTGTATTTATGTTTCAGGTTATGATTTCTGCTTTCTAGTTCTGGTGGCTGCCTCCATTCTCTGGTTTAAGACCACGTCTATCTAAATTCTACTTCCATTTTTCAGTTTCACAGTCTCCAAGCATGTCTATCAGTGTTTCTCAGCATGTGGGTCCCAACTCCTTTGGCATCAATGACTCTTTCAAAAGGGTCACCTAAGACCATCAGAAACAACTGATATTTGCATAATGGGTCATTACAGTAGCGAAACCACAGTTATGAAGTTGAAGTGCTTGATTTTCCAAAGTTCTCAAAAAGCAATCTTAACCTTATGAGAAATAAATAAGAGTTTGGCTAGTCTTCTCACCATTCCAACTGAATTACAATTAGAATACAACATATTTGGTAGATTACTATGTCTTAGTAATACATGTTTAGTAATGAAAAATACATAAGAACATACTGAATTGATTTTACATCCTTTTTATATTATATAACTGATAGACCATTTATAATGTATATATAACAAAATGTTTATATCCAGACAATTGAAGAACTCACATGTAAATAACAAGGAACCAACAACCAAAAACTGGGGAAAGTAACTGATAAAATGCCACCTTTTCATAAACATTACAGGGAATCATCCACAACAGGCAGAATCTAGAACAGATGCAGAGAAGCAGCAGCAATTAATGATAATGACACAGTAAGACCAAGAAATAGTTTACTGCTTGGAACTATAAGAAAGCCAACTAGCACTGCATGCCATGTTGAACAAAATTTAAAAACATAGGCTGAGAAAATCAAGAGAAACATAAAACATTGCTTATTTTCTAAGTTAATTTATTTCAAACAATTGTGAGATATTTGTACACTTTGGGAAATTGTATTACTGTGATAGGTATAATAAAAAATTGAATGACGAATAGTTAGGAAGAGATTAGGCCAGACTTCCAAGAATAGAGAACACTTCAGGGAGAAGAAAGGCAGAGAAGCCAGCCAAACAAAGAATGAGTCAGACACACAGAATGGAACAGAGGTAAATGCCATGTGATAGAATATATATTAATAAAATTATGACTTAGTATAAATTATAAGATCTAGTTAGGAACAAATTTAAGATAGAGGCAAAGCATTAATTAATTAATAAGAAATCTTTGTATCATTATCTGGGAGCTGGCTGGCAGGACAGAGAGAGTCCTTACATCAAACTACATAAAACATATCACAAGTCAGAAATCACATCATTGCTTGCTAGGAATTAAAAATTTGAGTACTGTCTGAGAGAGTATATGAACAAACATTCAGAGGATGAAAATATTTTATGTTCTTTATAGAGTTATTGCACAAAATAGACATTTCTCAGGACTCAGTAAAGTACATTGAAAATGTATGTATTTTATAATATTTAGAGTATGTGTGAGCAAATCCAGCATATATATCTTTTCATAGTAACATGTAAAGCAAACTACTTAGGAAAAGAATTATTGCCATATGTGAAAAATGTCTCCATTAAATATTAACAAGTATAGAGTGCATAAGGTTATAAATAATTTTCTTTTCATGTTATGTTTTTATTGTTTTATTTTTTAAATTTATATATGTTCAAGGTCTATCAAATAAAACACAGCATAACTTTAGGGAAAAAAGGGCAATCTGTAGCCTAAATTAAATGAGAATGGAAAAGGCTCAGAATAAAGGAAACAATCATAAAAATGTTGAATTATTTCTCTTATTTAGTAATGGTTTGAATGAGAACTGTCCCTCATATGCTCAGGTTTTTAAACACTTGGTCACCAGTTGGTGGCACTGTGCGTGGAGGGTATGGGATCTTCAGAAGAACCTCCTTGGAGGAAGTATATCATTGTGGATAGACTTTGAAGGCATATGCCCTGTTATTGTGGGTATAGTGGGAATACGACAGGCAGGGTTCCTGCACAGGCTGCCATTTCTTCCCAACCATTATCAGTATCCAACCCCTATAAACCAATGTAAGGTACTCTGTACATTGCTTTTGGTAATGATATTTTATCACAACAGCAAAAATTGACAAATACACATTTTTTTTCAAATGTACTGTATAGGTACCACACTGAGATAGTATAATATCTGCAAAATGAAAATGGAGTGGTTCAATGGAAGTAAAAAGATTCCTGAAAGGACCCTTACATATCACAGTGAATTGATTTCATAAATGCACAAAGGAACACGCAAGAAAACATCAGTGGTGTATTCAATTCATAAAAATACTACTAACAAATAGATAACCACATGGAGGGCATGTATCTTCATCTCTTTTCTCACAGCAAATCCACACATCAATTTAGCGAAACTTTAAGTATAGATGTAAGACTCAACTCCACAAAGTGTCTGAAAACTCCTTTTGTTGTCAAAATCTACTGTTTTAAAAAACTAAACAGAACAGGGCTGGGCGGCAGTGGCACTCACCTTTCAGCCCAGCACTCAGGAGGCAGAGTCAGGCAGATTTCTGTGAGTTCGAAGGAAGAAAAAAGCTTTTCCACAGAGCTAGTTCCAGGATAGTTAGGGAAACACAGAGAAACCCTATTGAAAAACAAACAAAAAATAAACAAACAAAATAGCTGAACTATTAGAATAATAGTTAGGTAAGCCTCACTTTAGATTATTTTTACATAGGTGCATCTAAAAATGGATTTTTGTTCACAAGATATAAGAAATTTATTATACTCAACAATTTAAATGAAAACGAAGTTTGAGATATGGGGCAATGGTTAGGAGAACATATAGCTCATTCAGTGGACCCACGTTTGGTTCCAATAGGGCCACTTCCAACCATCTGTAACTCTTTCTCCATGGGATCTATTGTACTCTTCTGTGTGAGCAATGTGCAGTCAAAACATTCATATACATAAAATAAAAATAAGTCTGTTATAAGAAAACTACCTAACTAAAGTGGAGAAAATTTATCTGAGCAGATATATTTTATGATTTACTAATATATGACTCAAGCAAAACTGCCTAGTTCTGCACAGCTCAGGATGATCAGGTAACAGCATCACTAGGCACGCAAACTGATACACAGCAAGAACACCCAGAAGCGAGAACAGCTCATATCTTACACAAAACTGAAATATAATGGTCAAGTCAGAGTAAACTGAAGTAATTTTTAAAACAGGCTATAAAGAAGAAAGTAAGCTTATGTTAGCAAAGATTTTTATAACAACCATGGCTATAGATTACACAGAAACACTTTTTAAGTACTCCAGGGCCTTTTGTTTTAAACTAAATTTTAATTAATAACAGCCATCTCAAATGCTGTTGATGTTATTGTTTTAACAAATCATTATTAGTTAATCTACAGTACAATGTCATATAGCTTATGATGGATGAAAATATGACAAGTTCAAGATGACTCAGATGGTGTGATACAATGAACTGTATTTTGTATTGTTTAAGAGTATATTAATTCCACACATAAGAAAAATTGCCCCCAAGAGAGAGTTCACAATGAAAAGAATATTCTAAAACACACCCGAAATAGAACTCCTTGAAATTGACAGTCACACAAAAGAAACTTCTAAGAAATTCAACAAACACAGTGTGAGAGCCTGAAAGGAATCCTAGAACATTTCATTTTTCATTTCAGTAGTGGTCATGTTTTATTTGCTTAATTATTGGTTTTTGCGAGCTGTGTTTGTGAGTGTTAATAACTAGGGTTGAGATTTGAAGTTAGGAACTGATGAAAGCATACATAATCTTCCCGGCTCCTGAATCTGCCTCCAAAATGAGAAGTGATTTGAAGTTCAGGAGTAGAAAACTATAACTCCTTGAAGTTTGACTGTAAACTCATCATCCATTGTTGTAGCAAGAGCTCAGATTATGTGTAAGCAATCTCAACCCTCTGGGCCATCATTGTTCATCATCATCATCATCATCATCATTATCATCATCATCATTATCATCATCATCATCATCTGTGAATTTTATAGGTTACATATGTAATACATCTAAGTAAATGTATTTTAGATATTAATCAAATTGTACATTTCTATGAGTAAACATTGGGTTGGTTCACACTAAAGGTTTTATATTTCATTCTAGAAAGAAATTGGATACATCTGGGAACTTCTTATAGACCACATACACTCTTAAAAATGAGGTTTCATCTATGCTTCTTGTAGAAGTCCTGGTGTTGGGTAATATAAGATCACTATGACAGTCAGGATAATAAAGGATGTAGCTCACATCTGCTTCCCAGAGGATTCTTTTTAATAAAATAAATGTGATGTTTGTTTATCTCTTAAATCTGTACATTAGTAACTTTGCAGATATTTACTTTTCCTCCAATTCTTTATCAAAATAGAATTGTTTTAATCAGAATAAACAGAGACCAGTCTGACCCTGCCTGCATATTTGAATCCACCCTGGAGCTTCTAATATTGCCTGTGCCTGGGCTGCCTGCAAGACCATTTAAACCGGGACCTGAAAGTACAGAAGGGCAAGACATCTGGAGCCATCTAAATCCTCCAGGGGATTCTCCTCTACAGAACAAACTCTGTGTGACTTTAGTGAAGTTTAAATGCCTCAAAACCTTAACGTTCTTAGAACCAAGCCTGCTTGTATTGTAGATGTGGGGAGGATTTGGTCTAATCTTAATTTAGCCTTTCAAAATCATTATTTTCAAAATAAAAGGAAGAATGGACATTAGAAAATAAAAGTCATCAAGAACATAGGAGACTCAAACAAAACACTTTAGGGATGTTTCAGAGCTTAGAGGGTGACCTTAAAGGGGTTTATATTTAATAACCACACACTACTTTTCATTTTACCTTTCATAATAAAAATGCACAGAATATGCAGAGATGCATTTCTGACCAATTCCTAAATGAAGAAAACAACTACGAAGCAAGACTCATGCTACTCAGCAAAAGGAAGAACTTGAAGGAGAAAGCATTATATACTACATGGACTCATAACAATGTGAGCACATTCCTCAATTATTTTATGTCATCATTTTCTTGGGGTTTCTAGCATCAATGTGTTTCTAAATTTGAAATTATAGTTCACTTTAGAAGATGACAAACATTAAGATATTGAACACTAAGACGTCCTAAACACATGAGAGTTTTTGGATGCAAGTAAAATGAAATCCCAACTTCTCTAAGACAGCTAATATCAAAGAAGAGGAGGGATTTGTGATTAAAATACAACCAGAATAGGATTCCAAAAGACTTTATAAACTTTCACTGATCGTGTAATCCTAAAAATGGTTGTAGTTGAGCCCAGAGCTCAAAAGTTCATGGATCTAAACAAAGAAGCAGCTATTACACAGTAGACCTAGATGACCACAACCAATAGCTGACATTTGCAAGCATTGTAATTCCCAGAATTCACTCACCTGGTCATGTCGTCACACTGAATTTCAGCAAAGTATCCAATATAGTGAACTGGCTCTTGAAAGGGAACCCCAAGTTTATGTTTGGTGAAGGAAAGAATTGCTAATAATCTGTAAACACAAGATGATCTTCAAATTTTCAAAGTAAACACTTCTCAGGGGAGCACTTGCCCTTCTATTTCCAGGTGCTATAAAAACTCTAACAAACACAACAAAGGCAGCTGACCCTGAGAAATACAGTAAGATGAGGTTAATATCAGTTTGTTAAAGATTTCTCTAGGAATTTATTTTTTCTCTCTAGTTGCTACAGAATATATTTAATAAGTTACAAAATGCCTATAATAATTAAATACCTTTCTGTAGTAAGAGGTGCGGGCCTGCTTTTGGTCCCAGCTGCCTGACTCCCGCCGCATTCCCAGTGCCTGGCTACCTTATATCCGAAATAATTACACAGAAACTGTATTCATTTAAATACTGCCTGGTCCATTATCTCAAGCCCCTTATTGGCTAACTCTCACAGATTAGTCTAACCCATCTCCATTAATGTGTATCGCCACTTGACTGTGGCTAACCGGCATGAGTCTAACCAGCGTCCATCTCGGGCAGAAGAAACATGGTGTCTGTTACACTACCCCTTCCCAGCATTCTGTTCTCTTTTCCCTGCCTGTCTAAGTCCTGCCCTATGAAAAGGCCAAGGCAGTTTCTTTATTCAACCAATGAAAGCAACACATAGAAAGAAGGACCTCATACACCATTTCCCCTTTTCTGTTTAAACAAAACAGAAAGGCTTTCATTTTAACATAGTAAAATTACATAGAACAAAACAGTTCTCAAGCAAGAATTACAGTTACAATATTTATATCTATTTTATCTTTTATCATAACAAAGGAAAACGATAACTATAACTATCTATCTATTCTTCAACTTCATCAAAGACTCCAGAAGTATATAATATTACCTAAGTAAACGAGAAGTAAGCAACTTCCAAAACTCTAGAAATGACAGAGACATCCTGCTGCCTGGACAGTCACTCAAAGTTCTTCTGTACCATTGGGGCATCCATCTTCAGCCTACAGGCCCATAGTATCAAGCAGACATTTTCATGAAGCAGGAAATTTTAAAGACAGTTCAGTCACTTTCTTCTGTATTCTGCAGAATGTCTCGCAGACTCTTACATGAATCAGGAACCCTGAAGGATCATCTCACCTTTAGGCAAGTTCAGCAGTCCTTTCTCTGTGGGTTCTTTGTGTCCAGTTTATGAAACAGTCCAGGCAAGAGCAGTTTCTTCCCCAAATGACTAACCAACTCCATAAGAAGCCTCTTCAATGCCCATCTTCCTCTTGAAGTAGATTGGTGCTGCCAGGAGTAGACATGTCTCATTGTCATGAAAAGCCCTAAGTTATTAAAACATTAAAATGCCATATTCTGTCATCTTTGAAAGATATGAAGAATGCCTGTCTAACTGAAATATATCTCTATATATCTAGAAAATCTAACTAACATGGCTACAAGCTTGATTATTATAGATGATTATATATTAACAACCTATATTTCCTAATTATACATTACATTTTTAAATGAAATACATAATCACAATACCATAATGAAGATCAGAAATACATATAACAAAATTGGCCTTAAACTTGATTCAATACATCAAAATTTATACCAATGCAAATTATTCATATCTATATCATATCCCCTTTAAACGTAAAAGAACATTTATAAACAATATTTGGGTGGGGGTAGCATTGGGGGAGGGGAGAGGGGGAAGGAGAAGGGAGAAGGTAAGGACTGGGGAGAGCTTGGGGGAGTGGGAGGGTGGAGATGGAGGAAAGGTGGATATTGGAGAAGGGAATAAGATATCTACATTATTGGAGTCATTTTAGGACTGGCAAGATACTTGGCTCTAGAGGAGATCCCAGGTGTCCACAGGGATGTCCCCAGCTAGGTCCTTGGGCAGCAGTGGAGAGGGTGCCAGAACTAGCATTGTCCAATAGTCACACTGATGAATATCTTGATCACATCCATAGAAATCTCGTCCGATGGATAAAGATAGAGACAGAGAACCACATTCACACCAGAGCAATGGATTGAGCTCTGAAGGTCCAGTCGAAGAGCAGAAGGTGGGAGAAGATGAGCAAGGAAGTTAGGACCGTGAGGGGCTGGACCACCCACTGAGACAGTGTGCCTGATCTAATGGGAGCTCACCAAATCCAGCGGGACTGGGACTGAACGACCATATGATCAAACTGGACTCTCTAAATGTGGCTGCCAATGAGGGCAGACTGAGAAGCCATCAACAATGACACTAGAACCTATCTCTTCTGCATGTATTATCTTTTTGGGAACCTAGTTGATTTGGATGCACACCTTCCTAGGCCGGAATGGAGGGGGGAGGGCCTTGGACTTCCCACAGGGCTGGACACCATGCCCTCTTTTAAGGAAGCAGCGGGAGGGGACTGGGAGAAGGGGAGAAAATGTAAATTCTTTTTTTTTGAATGGAAAAAAAAAGAATATGGGAAAAAAAAACAATATTTGGGAATATGGGTGTAGTTTTTTCTCTCCAAACTTCTTCCTGCTCTATGGGGGCACTGTCAATCAGGTCTTTCATGGTGTATTCTTTGTGCCAGGTTCATCTCATTTGGCAGTTAAGTGAAGTAATTTTCTGAAGGTGTTCACAGTGACCTTTCAGGAGGGCGTGGTCTATCATACCATATTGGTCTAGAAGGAATCCACAGGGTCTCATCCTCTGTGAAAACAAAAGAAGAACCTCTTTTACAAAGCATCATATCCTTAGACCCAAATTCTGAAGTCATTATACCTTTATAATAATATACATGCTGGTTTAACTTGGCAACCCATACAATGAAAAGTCTCTCTGCACTTAGCTCCTTTACAGATAAAAATTTTAAATAAAATACATAATCTAAGCATTCTGTGAATTTTCCATTTTTACATGGCTTATTTTTTAGTCTATAACTATCTGTAGTCTGTCTCTTTAAAGACTTTACCCCTTTTTTAAGCATTAACTTTATTTCATGACTCTCTATATTCTTTTTCTTTTCTCTCCCAAGCCTACATACAGCCATTCAACCCTGTGACCTATTTAGAGGTCTTTTATGTCTGAATCTGTCCTATTGCATTGTCTTCAATTGTCTACTGTCTTGAAGAGCTTTTAAAATGCTAAGCAGCTTGGTTGCAACTGCTCTGGATGTTGGCTCCACCTCTCTCCAATTTCAAAATGGTGGACTTACCATTTCTGCAAGCTCTGGAGCTGCCAGTAATATACTAGCTCATTGCTTAACAGAAGCCCAACACAATCTTGAAAATAATTTATTAATGAAACAATGAATAGAAGAAATGAATATGTGTATTAAATAACTTCAATCTAAAGTCAATATTTAAAAATAAAGAATTATAAAGTATCTATCATGTACTAAGTGCCATGTTAGTTTTAAGACACACTAAGTTAAATAAGAGTTCTATCAATGCATTTTTGTTACTTGACATAAATTATAATGATATCTGTCTTAGTTAGGGTTTCTACTGCTGTGATGAAACACCATAACCATCAAGTTGGGGAAGAAAGGGTTTATTGGCTTACACTTCTGCATTGCTGTTTATCACTGTAGCAAGTCAGGAAGGAACTCACACAGGGCAGGAGGTAGGAGCTGATGGAGAGGCCATGGAGGATGCTACTTCCTGACTTTCTTTTTATTGCTAGCTCAGTCTGCTTTATTAAAGAACCCAGGACTATCAGACCAACCATGGTCTGGCCTCTCCTGCATTGATCACTAAATGAAAAAAAAATGCCTTACATCTGGATCTCATTGAAGTATTTCCTCAACTGAGGTTCCTTCCTTTCTGATGACTCTATCTTGTGTCAAGTTGACACATGAAGCCAGCTAGTACTATATTTTATGATATAGAGGACTTGTGTTCAATAAATATTTTGTATGTCTACATTCAGTGGAAGCTCATTTTACTTTTACTTATCTCTATAGAGCAGAAGGAAAAAGTCCTTCTTTGTTAGACCTAACATCACTACCATCATCACACTATTTTTAAGAGTAAGGCTTGGAATCTGCCCCAGGATCCTGTGCTCTGTGTATTTGATACAGTGATCATTTCCTTAGGACTTGTAAACTACAGTTTCTTACCTTTCATCATGGAGCAAATACCAGAAGTCTGTATCTCAGAGGTTCACACTACTAATGAATTTCAATTTCTATACTGAGAATGAATTATGACTTGAAAAGCTGCTACACCATATTAAATACCAGGGTCAAGTGTTCAAAATAAGAAAGCTCAAAGATGATTTCTCTGTGGGCAGATGAAAGAAGTTGCAGACTGTGTTTTCAGGACAGCTTATACATAATATAATACTTAAATAGATAGCGTTATATATCTAACATTCATCGGGAGGGGTCCCCAGAGTACCACTTGAGCATCTACTATTCTCACCATTATCATGTGTTCATGAAGTAAGAGGGAATATATCATACTAAATGCTGACATTTACCTTTTATTTTCAATGTTTTATTATCACTGCATGCAATCTGATGGTTGACATAAAATGACTAACCCACCCCATATGCTTGTCTTGTTTAAATGAAAATTCTACATAATAAGGAAATCCTGAATAGGTTATCTCACTGTCAACACTCCGTTAATTAATTCACTTACCCATTTTCTCATTGTTAAATAAAGAGTATTGATGTCATGAGGAATATTAATTGAGAAGCACACAATTGACTCTTACATTGATGGTATTATACTTACCACAAATTAAAAAGTAACTGATTAAAAAATAACACATTACTTTACAACCTGCCATTATTTAAAGAATGTAAACCAAGTTATTAAATAAGTTATTACCTGAAAAGTTAAAAAATATAAATAAGTAATTTTTATTTATTTTATTTATTTTTTATTTTTCCATTCAAAAATTGACCCTTCCTCCCCTTCTCCCATTCCACTCCCGCTCCCCCACTAACCCTCCTCCGTCCCCCTCCATCCTTAAGAGAGGGCCGGGTACCCTGCCCTGTGGGAAGTTCAAGGACCTCCCCCCTCCATCCAGGCCTAGGAAGGCATGCATCCAAGTAAACTAGGGTCCCAAAAAACAAATACATGCAGAAAGAGACAAGTTCCAGTGCTATTATCGATGGCTTCTCAGTCCATCCCCATTGGCAGCCACATTTAGAGAGTCTGGTTTGATCACAGGCTCATTCAGTCCTGGTCCAGCTGGATTTGGTGCGCTCCCATTAGATCAGGCACACTGTCTCAGTGGGTGGACCAACCCCTCGCGGTCCTGACTTCCTTGCTCATCTTCTCCCTCCTTCTGCTCTTCAGAGCTCAGTCCATTGCTCTGAACACATTATTTTACAACCTGCCATTAGTTAAAGAATGTAAACCAAGTTATTAAATAAGTTATTACCTGAAAAGTTAAAAACAATATAAATAAGTAATTTTTAAAAGTTAATAAACTAGTGTGTAATTCCACCAGTACCTGTGTGCTTGGTGTTCAGTGTCTTATGTGGCAAGATGGAGAATTAAATTAAATACAGGTTGATTTTTTTTAGAGAGTTTGAGACAGGGTTTCTCTGTGTAACAGTACTGGTTGTCCTAGAGCCAGGCTCTAGTCTGAGTTTTAGAAACATCTCAGAGCATTCTTTGTCACTGAATATACATAGTGAAGAAGGTAAGATCGAAACTTGGCTAAATACTGAAAATTGCAAAAAGTTACTGACTGTACTATAGACTCAAGTTAAGTACTGCTTAGCATCAGAATGGCACTTGTGAAGTAAAATCTTTCAAACTAAATATCTTCTGGTACCAGATAACAAGAGAAATACCATTTGTCACAATACCGTGTGTGTGTGTGTGTGTGTGTGTGTGTATGTGTGTGTACACAGAGTATATTTTCTACTGCCATAGGAGATTGCCGCAAACTGGGTAAATTTGATAAATAGTTTACTTGACTTAAAGTTATATGGTAAGGGCCTTCTTCCCTTCCTGCTAGTAGAGTATGCATAAGAACATGAGACAGAAGAGGAGGGGTGTGAATGTGTGTGTGTAGGTAGGTAGAAAATGATAGATAGTAGATTATAGCCAGCTAGATAATAGATTATAGACAGATGATATAAGAGTAGATAGATGATAAATAGAAGATAGATAGATATAGATAGATAGATAGATAGATAGATAGATAGATAGATAGATAGATAGAAAGAATAGATAACATACCTTCCTGGGATCACTACCTACTTCCACATAATAGTACTAATACATTCATGAGGACAATGCCTTTACTGCTTAATAACCTCTTACCTTTCTTCCTTTTATTGATGTTATTGATATTATGGCAATTAAATGTCAGCAAGACTTGAGGGCACAGTATAACCTCAATGTCTTATGCTATGTATACACATCTAAGTTACATCTGGTCAATCATTTCTGACCATTACTGATCAAAAATTTCTGAGATTTGCCGTTCCTGATGCCTTCATCAAGTAACCTGACCCCTGACTATAAACTCTCTGTTCTCTTTCAGGCTTGCACTTGAGTTTTGGGGGCCCTAATCTCTAATACAAGTTCCAAACATAATCAGCACCACATCTGTAAACTTCTGCCTCATCTTGTGACCATGTCCTCCTTAGATCATGTTTGTGTTCCTCTAGAGACCACACCATTAGAGAGGTAAAGAAGTAATGTCTTTCTTATCTAGGTCTCACATCCAATACCATCTTTCAGAGAAAATGTCTCTGTCCTCTGTTTTACCAATTCTAGAAATTCCTATGAAGAGTATAGTATGTCTTTTTAGAGAACGTGAACATTTTTTAAATGTTCAATTAAATGTACATCAGGGAGGGTTTCAGAGACAGAGTTTCTCTGTAGCATTGGAACCTGTTCCAGAACTAACTCTTGTAGACCAGGAGATTGCCTCCCAAGTGCTGGGATTAAAGGCATGCACCACCACCTTACTAGGCCTAAATTAAATGTACTTTTAAGTGATACATGAAAACAGTTTTAATTTACATGCTAACGAGTACCATGTGATTAAAATGCAAATCCACTGTTGTGTTAAGTGTTATCAAATACCTGATGTGAAATATTTAAAAGAAGAAATGATTTCTTTTGGCTTACCATTTTAGAAGCTCCCCTCTTTGGCTGATTGAATCCACTGCTTTTAGTCTCATACCAAGAGAATCATGGAAGTGTTTTGAGGGATAAGGTTACCTCGAGGTGAAATGGAAGCAGAGAGAACTAGAGGTTGTATGCCTTAGTAGGCAGTGTTCTTTGGCTATTGTTCTACCTCAGCCCCTTTGCCACCGGACAATACATTCCACCTTCTGAGAAGACCATGCTCCTCGGTTGGCATAAAATATGCCATTTATCTCTAAAATACTCTCCCAGAAGCTACCAGATATGTTTTACTAAACTCAGAGATATTTCTGAATTTAGTTGAGTTAAAATCAAAATTAACCAACAGGATTTTGTAATATTTATCTTAAATATATGTCTTCCAATTAAAAATTTTTTAAGTTTGTCAGGAGATTGTATAATGAAATAAAATTTAAAAATCATTGTGCATAATGTTTCACTTATTATGTTTTTTAAAAATGGACAATTGAAAGTACACAGTTCTTTGCCTAAAAGATTTAACAAATGCAGGGTGTTTGTCACAAAGAAATCAACAAATTTCTGTAAAAAGTGGTAATTTGTTAGTTATTAACTATATAGAGAAAGGTTTAATTATATTGAGAAATAGAAGCTGGGCCCTAAAAGACAGTGTTGTGTGTTTTTGATCAAATATGGATACTAGCCTGAAACTTTAGTTCAGTGTTTATCCTAGATTTTACCAAAAATGCCCAAGCCACTGAAAAGGGAACAGTATAGTTAGGCTTTCCTTGAGGCATAAAAGACGCCACCAAAGGATTCAATGAAAGTGGAAAGGTACTATGTTAGTTAGATTATGGTGAGGGTAGCAATGGGAAGACAAGAAAAATGAATTTACTGAGGAAATGAATTTACTAAGGAAAAATGAATTTACTAAGGAAAGATGAAGGAACATTAAACAAAACGAAGGGGATGTGGAAAAATCACTCAGAAATCGGCTATCTGGTTTATTACCTAAACAAGCCGAGAAATGAGTTTTAAGGAGAATACAACACAAGACTAGAAAATAGTGTTCCTGAAAGCTACGACTCATTAAACAAAAGCCCAAGTGCCAAGTAGGGGGCACTTCTGCAAACGGTATTGACTAGGAATACCCGTGGGGCCTGGTCAGAATATGAGCTATTGCCATTTGTCTTGTTTACCCACCTGAACCGGTTGATAAGACCTTATTGCTGCAGACACCATTCACCTTGGTTACAGGATATAGCAAAATCAAAGTGAAAGTAAGCTAGAAGATTCAGTACTCCACACTGGCATTCATGGTGCCAGATGGTGCTATACTAGGTGCTGTGGTTAAATATATTGGTATAGGTCTAACCCAGCTGTAATATCTTCCAACCATATTACCAATCTACTAGATAAGACTTGTCTATCCATGGATGACTATAATGGAGTAGCAACTACTCCCTAATTTGATTTGAGGCTTTCCCTACATGAAGAAATCCATTCCTAATACTACAAATCTGTCTGAAAACCTATGGATGAATAAGTTTTAAACTGTGCAGGGGGACAGCTGTGGTGATAGGATAGCTACTTATTTAATTTTCCACAGCATCAAACTATACTCTCTTTGTCTATGTCAAGGTCACATGTCAGCCAAAAACAGAGAAGTCTCACATAGCTGAGTGAACAGAGATTAATGGATAGGGCCATGGCTATATGAGATGCTGGTAAGAAAGGACTACTGAAAAATAAATCCTAGAAAAGATATATACCCCAAAAGACAAACACCATTACCTCCACTTAGAGCCCAGGGAACACTGCAGTAGAAAGTTAGAAATAAGGTAAGAACAGAAGGATAGGGGTGGGGCTGGAGAGATGGTTCAGTGATTAAGAACACTGCCAGCTCTTCCAAATGTCCTGAGTTCAATTCCCAGCAACCACATGGTGGCTCACAGTCATCTCTAATGAGATCTGGTGCCCTCTTGAGGAAGAGACCTGATCAGTCATCCTCATCAACTTAAACCATGAAACCCAATATGGACAAGCTTAACAGAACTGCCATATATGGGCTGCCCATGCATGCTTCAGCATTGCCAGGGCATAGATTTCATTTTTCATTTCAGAAGGATGAGGAATGTTCACAAAATAACCATTGTCTAAGTAGGACATAAACATAACAACCACGAACTCTTATCAACTGTACAAAATGGTACCAGGACCACAGAAGTCAAGTCCACATAACAATGATCTATTGTCTTAGTCACTTTTCAATTGGTATGAAGAGGCACCAGGACCAAGTCAGCTTTTATAAGAGAAAACATTTAATTGGGGATTTGCTTACAGTTTCAGAGACTTACTCCATTATCATCATCAGAGAAGCATGGTACTAGAGAAGTAGTTGAGAACTACATCCTGATCTATAGTAAGAAAGACAGACAGACAGACAAGCAGACACAGATTATACCAGACTTGGGCTTTTGAAATTTCAAAGCACACCCTTTTGACACACTTCCTCCAGAAGGGCCAAATCTACCTTAACAACGCCAAATCTCTTAATCCTTCTCATATCATGTTACTCCCTGGTGACTAAACATTCAAAGATATGAGCCTAGTGAGAAGCAAGTCTTATTCAAATCAACAGACCTATGGAGGAGAAGGGGTTCAAAACTTTCTACAGCTCACTGCTAATCTTTAGGCAAGAGAAAGAAGGTATACTATCTAGTTGTACATTTATTGGTGACCCCAACTCTGAGGTTGCCATGGTTAATAAACTCAGGCCATATTTAGCATCTAGGCACGTTAAGTAAAACCAATCTAATAGGAGAAAGAGATTTGAGGAAAAGAGGTGTGCTGATAGGCATAGGAGGAAAATAAAATGTATAGTTTACAATGTGTATCAGTATTAAATTATGATTAAGATTTACTAAGGAAGAGTTGAAAAAGTAATAATGAAAACAAATAAAATATACTTGTGATGCTTAGAGTTTTGAGCTTTTATACACATTCTAAAATATTTTATTAAATCTTAGGTACTTTAAAATGCTAATGACTATAAGATAATGTTTTATAACACTTAAGAGGGAAATAATGTTAAATTTTCTTCCATCATCAATTATATAACAAACCCTAGTTTTAAATTAAGTCTAAATTTGACTAATGAGTTACAAAGGTAATTACAACTTCAATGTTGACTTTAGATGTTAATAATCAGGAAAAATAATAAAACATTTTCTTGTCTTGGGAATACAGCTACAGAAATAGTGAGCCCAAGACAAAAATAACTATGAGAAATTGACTTCATCTCTCAAACTATGTGACTCCAAAGAAAATATTGATGGCAAGACAAAATTAGAAAATTAATGGAGGGCTGCCTGAATAAAAGTCAGTCATGTGAATAATCTGAGAATTATCACATCTCATTTCAACTTTTGATATATATATATATATATATATATATATATATATATATATGACACTTTCTTTAAAATAAGGAAGTGAATTATTTAAACTCTACATCATAACTTATGACATTACATGGGACAATTTCCATAACTATTGAAAATTGTATATGTATCAAAATTGTCAACGATTCCATTTTGGGTTTGTTATTATTGATTTTGAAATTCACATGGCATTGCATGACCCATACACATATGGTATGTACCATCCCTTTTCCACGAGCAAAACAAAACATTTGTTCAATAAGTAATACATGTGAACTAGTGGAAAGAATGAAAGAGGAGGAAGCAGAGAAAGTGACATGGAATACTGATTTCTGAATATGATATGACTGTTCGCTATTGAACTCTCAGCAGCTGAGATTACCTGCACATGAACGTCTTATTATTAGGCTTGTTCACACTGTCATAGAAAGTTAGAAAGCACTCATAGGGACTCACCTATCTCTGAGGATTCATGTACATAACCTTTGACTGATGATGGTGGTATATTTTCTTCATGGTAGGTGGGCATGTTTCTGGAAACAACACAATAAAACTTTCTGCTCATCAAAATCAAACAAAAGAAAACAGACGTGAAAGTAGAGGGGGGGATTGATTGAGAAGAGAAGGTGGTTAATGGGACTGGAGAAGGAAGACATTAAGAGTAAATACAATTAAAGTATAACATATATATGTCTAAATGTTATAATGTATCCAGTTATGTGTAACTAATATATATTAATTTGAAATAATAAAAAGAAATAGTAGCATTGTACAGAACAGCAAATAATTTTTTTTATAATTTTAAGAAAATTTGTATGTTTATACTTAGTTTATGGTCCAAATTCATTATTTACCTAAATCAGGTCTGAAAAGTTAATGTTGGCAAAACAATACAAAATTGTAAAAGTCTATGAGCTTTTATGCAAGATTTCCACTAGTGGGAATTTTTGCATTCCTTCATAAAGCAGGAGCTATTCACCAAGTAATAATTACCATAATTGAAGATGTATTGAATTCTCCACTCTCAAATTTTCTTTATTCTATAACTCTTCATAATAACAAAAAACTTTAATTTTTATTAATTAGTGCCTTCACATCCCAGTCAAACTTGTGAAAAGGGCTGGGGGAATAAACTTATTTAAACCTAGAATTAGTGTTGTGTCCTATTCATATTTCTTGTATCTCCATCTTGTCTCTGCTCTCTGCTCCGTGTAACTTATCAATTGTAAGTTTTAAATCAATGGATGAGTATTCGAAAATGAACAAGACAAAACTTGGCATCTAAAATTATTACAAAAGTTGTCAAATATCTCTCCTAATATTGTTCTTTTCCTATTTTAGTGGGCCCAGATGGATCATATCTTATCCCATAGAAAAACTTGTATTGAGGGAAAGAAACACACACCCCTCCATTTATATTCATGACAGATGCGTCTACAACATAAAACATTAACAGGAAGAGAAATGTCTCAATTAATTTAATATGAATTTTATGCAATATGGAAAATTTATAAATAAATAAAGACCCAAATAAAGAACTAAACTGTGTGTTTATGTAGATGTGTGGGCCGTTTGATTTTGCTGCAAGTTAGATAGAAGTAAAATAGTATAGAACAATGCTACTAGATGAGACTATTATTTAAGGACAAAAAATCGGTGTTGGGGATACAATTGCCAAGATCTATTTTTTTTTTTACTCCACTTGTGTGGTCTTCAGAATTGCCAACATTCTGTTTCTCTTAAAATTAGACACTTACCTTTTTAATATGAGTCCCAAATAGTCATGGGAGCCAGGCAGTGGTGGCACACATCTTTAAATCCAGCACTGGGGAGGCAGAGGCAGGCAGATCTCTGTGAATTTGAGACCAGCCTGATCTATAAGAGCTAGTTATAGGACAGCTAGGACTGTTACACAGAGAAACCCTATCTTGAAAAAAAATAACAGAGAGAGAACACACACACACACACACACACACACAGAGAGAGAGAGAGAGAGAGAGAGAAATAGAATTTTAAAACCTGTCATGGGAGAAATGAAGGATTTGAAATATCCTTCCGACATAAGTAAACAAGTTGAGGGAGAAGTTCAAGTAAACTCCATTGTTTTTCTATAGTCAAAAACTGTAATAGTCCCTCCCTAGCCAGAGTAGACTGAGCTCCTACATGGGTAAGACTTCTTTGAGACCACCCATACCCACATATGGCCTGAGTACATTTGCTCTGACCTGGGGCATCAGGGAATCACAGAAATGACTGCATGAAGGCTCATGGTGGCTGTCACTCAGAGAGGCAAGTGAGGAATGGACTCCTGCTGTACAAAAAACAGTTTGCATTGAACTCTCAAGGGAATTGTTGTAAGGGAAATAATGTTTGCAATACATAATAATCGCCAAATTAATATGCTATCGGGGGAGTAATAGTAGCCTATGTAATTTTCTTGAACATTATCATCTGAAGGCAAAACTTTTGAAAATTACAAAATATTTATGAAATAGATAATTATAATTGCAAGCAATTCAAAGGGAATACCTGAATTCAGAGGGGGAAGGAGATCACATAAGTCTTCCACATTCTTTGTCTCTTCTAACATTTGATAAAAGAGCACCTTTGCTGACATTGTGCATGGACGGCACGGGGCTATTGGTCACCCTTTCATCAGATAGTGCTGAGAATTTCCTCTCAGCTTTATAACTCATTTTGTGGATGCAATTACTACAAAAAGTATTAATAAAGTAAAAAATTTCTTTTTTGGGGGGGGGGTTTCAAGACAGTGTTTCTCTGTAGCTTTGGAGCCTGTCCTGGAGCTAGCTCTTGTAGACCAGGCTGGCCTTGAACTCATAGAGATCCGCCTGTCTCTGCCTCCCAAGTGATGGTATTAGACTGTGCCACCACCGCCCAGTGTAAAAAATTTCTTTAAGAAAAATAGGTATATTCTTAGATAAATTCTTACTATTAGTAATATTATTTGGCTTTGATCATTTTAACTACTTAAATGAAAACTTGGCTATCTTAAAAAGGATAAAACAATATGTAGTAGGAACAAATGCGTGTGTACATGCATATGGATTACAGATACTCATTTTTGTGTGCTTTGTATAATTACATACATATGTATATATATTTACAGCTCCTTGTTCATACGTATATATGGATATTAAAGGAGAAAGGAAGTGAAAGAGAAAGTGAAGGAAAAGAGGAAGTGTGTGTGGTAGTTTTAATAAGAGTGACCCCCATAGGCTTATAAATTTGAATGCTTAGCCAGAAAGGAGTGGCACTAATTGAGAAAGACTAGTGCGTGTGTCCTTATACTAATAGATATAGCCTTGTTGGAGGAGGTGTGGCATTGGGGCTAGGCTTTGAGCTTTGGGTAGTCAAAGTCAGGCCCAATGTTTCAATCTTCTTGCTGCCTGTGGATTCAAATCTAGAACTCTTAGCTACTTCTACAGCATAATGCCTGCCTGCATTCTGCCATTCTCATCCCATGATGGTAATGTACTAAGACTCTGAAGCTGTAAGCAAGTGCCAATAAATGCTTTCTTTTGTAAGAGTTGCCATGGCCATGGTGTCTCCTCACAGCACCACAACAATGAATAAGACAGAGAGATTCTAGAAAACATTGAAAAGATTTTATGGTTGGGCATTTACAACTTTAACCTTAACAATTGGAAGGCAGAGTAAATCTCTGTGAAGGCAAGGCCATTCAGGGCTATATATTGAGACTCTGTCAAAAATGTTAATTTCCATTCTTAGCTTTCTCAGCACATTGTCACTTATGAAAACTTTATTAACTTTTGTTAATAAACATTTTAGTCCCAAATATCTTACTTTTAGTATTTATGACATATCTAATAAGGAACTTTCAATAGGGGGATGCATAATGGGCTTTGGCTTTGGAATCCAAAGGTTAAGTTCTTCTTAAGATCATATTAGAATATGTTCACACTGGAGCAACCATCCAATTAAAATGAACAGTGAGGTTAAAATCCCATTAGGACAATTATTCAGTTAATTGCTCTGCTGTGGGCAAGGCTTTTAGTTAGAGAAATGTAGTACACCAGCCTATATCTAAAGGGAGGAAGGTCAAGGCATCTCCCCAGCAAACCAATTTAAAAGATTTAAGTGGACTGCTCCAAAAGCCAAGAAAGAGTCACTTTTTGAAAAATTAGCATGTAAAAGAAGAGTATGCTTAATTAGTCCTGGACATAAATGCAGAATCCAGACTTCTCTTCCAGAAGATTGTCAAGTGGTTCATTGCACAGTCAGTTGGCCATTGGAACCACCCAGTATCTTCACACCATGTTAATCGCAAGCTTCAGAAATAATTTATCTATCAAATCTAGCAAACCATTTATTCGCGTTCTCATTTCAAACCACTTAAGTAAACATGGATGTCAAAAAATTTCCTTCAATTGTCAATAAAGCCTTGAACTTGCCAGACAGTGTAGATAAAATAAAAAGGGATGAGGAAAAGATTAAACATAAGAAGAGTAGTTCCTGCTTTGATGTGAACTCTAAGGACCCAAATAGCACTGGAGTCTTGTACCCTGCCAGTCTTGAGTAACGACCCACCATGACTTCACTGAAAGAACTTTCAGGCCACTATTCCTACATTCTCTATTATTACATGTCAGCTTTGTAATGTCTAGTTGCATCCCTTTATTCACAAATCACTACTAAGTCATGAAACATTCTAAGCAGTAATGCACACATAGGCATCAGGAACATGTACTTTGCCTCTTTAATGACATTTAACTTCAAAACACAAACAAAATATACTAGTGTTTCCTGCTTACTCTTCTTCCTCCAATCTTTGTTAGTCTGGCAATATCTTCTCAATGATAAACAGATATGAACTTCTTATTCATATTGCATTTTCTACATCACTCACAGTTGTAAAGAATGAAATGGATCTATTTCCCAAAGGGGGGAAATCAGAATCCTATTTTTTTTAATCTTCCTGCTATTCAGAAGCTACTATAAGCATGCAGTTTTTCTTGCCTGTTTTTTTCATCTAAAGATTTCTCGGGTGTATATCAGGAACTTATATAAGAACTTAACATACACACAGTGTTAAACTTGAGAATTTATTTCAAATTCATAAGGTAAAAGCAGGAAGAGAAATATGTCAACTAATAAATTATTGAGATTATTCCTTTTTTCAACTCTTAGTCATTGTTTTTAGATATACAGTAAGATTATTTCTAAAAGTATACTATAATATTCATAAAATTTATTTTTGTAAGCAAGTGAATAATTTTGTTTTTTTTTATTTTTCTCTCATGTATTTAACTTTCTATGTATTGATTCTTTGTGTCTTTCACATCATACATTTTGATCTCATTCATTTCTCCATCCCTTTGTAACCACCCTCTGCCCTGGCAAACCCTCACCAAAAAAAAAAAATTAAAAAAAGAAAAGATAAAGGAAGCATCTCATCATAGAAGCTGCAGTGTGGCTCAGTGAGTCACACAGTAAATCCTTTGCTATATATCTTTACTTGCAAGTGTTCATTGAAAAGAGTCATTGGACTGGTTTGATGCCTCGGGTTTCTCTTTCACTATCAGAGCTGGGACTCACTGGGACTCTTCTTTAATAACCTGTTGTTGCCCTGTGTTGTGGAGATCCTGAAGCTTATGGTCTGGAGTACCAGCTCCTTCGGTGCTCCAGTAAGTCTTAAATAGGGTGGATATTAGGGTGGGGCAACTCAAAACTCTGGTTCTGGGCCTGGGTAGCAGCAAGGTTGGTCAGACCACAACCTGTCCCATGTCCTCACCACCACAATGAGTTCTCCGGCATTTCCCCCTCTGATTCACCCATTGCAGCAACGAACAAGGGGGCAAGGTTAGTTCTCCTGCTTTCCAGTCCTCAGTGTAGGCTCTCCCACACCTGCACCACCACAGCCAGCTCTACTGTGTTGCCCAGGCGAGGGGTAAGGGCCTCTCCCTAGTGCTGCAGTTGGTGAGGAGCACAAAAAGCTCTCCTGCTCAAAAGGCAGGGGATAGCATCTTTTCCTCACTCCTATCACCACACTTAAGAGGAGGGAGGTGGCTCTGTAATAGAGTTTGAAGTCAGGGATGGTAATGCCTCCTGAAGTTCCTTTATTGTATAGGATTGTTTTGGCTATCCTGGGATTTTTGTTTTTCCATATAAACTTAGTTATTGTTCTCTCAAGGTCTGTAAGGAATTTTGTTGGGATTTTGATGGGGATTGCATTGAATCTATAGATTGCCTTTGGTAGAATTTCCATTTTTACTATATTGATCCTACCAATCCAGGAGCATGGGCGATCCTTCCATTTTCTGGTATCCTCTTCAATTTCTTTCTTCAAGGTCTTAAAGTTCTTGTCAAATAGATCTTTTACTTCCTTGGTTAGTGTTACCCCAAGATACTGTATGCTAATTGTGGCTATCGTGAAAGGTGATGTTTCTCTGATTTCCCTCTCTGTTTCTTTATCCTCTGTGTATAGGAGGGCTACTGATTTTTTGGAGTTGATCTTGTATCCTGCCACATCACTGAAGGTATTTATCAGCTGTAGGAGTTCTTTAGTAGAGTTTTTGGGGTCACTTATGTACACTATCATATCATCTGCAAATAACGAAAGTTTGACTTCTTCCTTTCCAATTCGAATCCCCATGATCTCCTTATTCTGTCTTATAGCTATTGCTAGAACTTCAAGCGCTATATTAAAGAGATATGGGGAGAGTGGACAGCCCTGTCTTGTTCCTGATTTTAGTGGAATCGCTTTGAGTTTCTCTCCATTTAATTTGATGGTAGCTGTCGGCTTGCTGTATATTGCTTTTATTATATTTAAATATGAACCTTGTATCCCTAATCTCTCCAAGACCTTTATCATAAAGGGGTGTTGAATTTTGTCAAATGCTTTTTCAGCATCTAATGATATGATCATGTGGTTTTTTTCTTTCAGTTTATTTATATGATAGATTACATTGATAGATTTCTGTATGTTGAACCAGCCGTGAATCTCTGGGATGAATCCTACTTGTGGACCCTAGCCATAAAACAAAGGACACTAAGCTTATAGCTCACAAGCCCAGAGAAGCCAAATAGCAAGGTGAACCCAAAGAAAATCATATATAGATCCTCTTGGAAATTGGAAGCAAACAAGATTGCCAGGCAAAAGTTGGGAATACGAGGGTTGGGACAGAGGTGGGGGTAAGGGGTGGGGGAAGGGGAGAGGGGGAAGGAGAAGGAAGAATGGAAGGACAGGGGAGAGCTTGGGGGAGTGGGAGGGTGGAGATGGAGGAAAGGTGGATATTGGAGAAGGGAATAAGATATCTACATTATTGGAGTCATTTTAGGACTGGCAAGATACTTGGCCCTAGATGAGATCCCAGGTGTCCACAGGGATGTCCCCAGCTAGGTCCTTGGGCAGCAGTGGAGAGGGTGCCAGAACTAGCATTGTCCCATAGTCACACTGATGAATATCTTGATCACATCCATAGAAATTTCGTCCGATGGATGGAGATAGAGACAGAGACCCACATTCATACCAGAGCAATGGATTGAGCACCCAAGGTCCAGTCCAAGAGCAGAAGGTGAGAGAAGATGAGCAAGGAAGTTAGGACCGTGAGGGGCTGGACCACCCACTGAGACAGTGTGCCTGAACTAATGGGAGCTCACCAAATCCAGCTGGACTGGGACTGAACGAGCATAGGATCAAACTGTACTCTCTAAATGTGGCTGCCAATGAGGGCAGACTGAGAAGCCATCAACAATGACGCTAAGACCTATCTCTTCTGCATGTATTATCTTTTTGGGAATCTAGTCGATTTGGATGCACACCATCCTAGGCTGGGATGGAGGGGGGAGGGCCTTGGACTTCCCACAGGACAGGGCACCATGCCCTCTTTTAAGGAAGCAGCAGGCGGCAGGAGGTGGGTAGCGGGAGGGGACTGGGAGAAGGGGTGGAAATTTAAATTTTTTTAATGGAAAAAAAATAAAAGAATATGGGAAAAAAAGAGGAGGGAGGTGGTACCAGCTATGCCCTCCTCATGCCCTCATGGCTGGCTCATTTGTGCCTGTCTACAGGGTCAACTCTGCTTTGCTACCCATGCATGGCACAGGGCTTGTATTCCCGAGTACTGTAACTGTAGCTGGTAGGAGTAGTTCAGGTTCCCCACCTGCTGCAGGTGGAAAAGGATGAAGGGAGATAAATACCAACTATAATATTGTCATTCTTCATCAAAATACTTCTTTCTTAGAATCCTACCTTATGTATTGAAGTACTAATGTATAAATAAAATCTTTCCTGTGATTGTGATGAAAGGATGATATTAGTGAACTGGCTGTTTCTGTCCTTATCTAATTTTTGATAATTTTAGACTATGAATACGTTGAGACTATGAAACCCATGAAACATCTAATCTCCCTGAGGATTTTAACCTTGTCCTGAATTTTGGAACCAATCATGTTCTTAGAAAAGTAAGATCCTTCTACCAGCAATGCAGGAGACACAACATAAAGACAGAATTGTTTTTCTCATTAATATGTGAACTTTACCCCAAGTGATTTTCAGTTTCATTCACCTGTGAAGAAGAGATTTTGTTGAGTGACAGTCCCAATAATTTATGTCTGTTTTGTTCTCCTTTATCAAAGAGTGGATCATCATATGTACAATTACTCCAGTCAATGTTTATTAATGTATACAATTTACCAAGTACATTTACTTTTTACATACTTATTTTTGATATATATGCTGCATGTTATGAAAATATTGTATAGTCTTTCCCAAGCATCACAGAAACAGATAAATATACAGGGTCTCAAAAACCATTCTCATGTATGATGTTATTCAAGTCCTGCCAGGTATGATAGTGTATACCTACAAACCCATCATTTGGCAGATTTATTAAGAGTTAAAGGTTATTCTCAGCAACATAGCAAATTGTAGGCCACTCTAGGCTACGTGGTACCATTTCTGAATAACCCAACTAGGAAAAACAATCAAAATTGATGTTAAGTAATCGAGTTTTCCACATGGGCCAGATTTGGTACTTTATTTCCAGATTCATTTTTCATGTGACATATTCATAGATTAAAATAATGCAAATTTACCATGTTATAATTACTTTTGTAAGAAGTGTGACATGAATCTCATAAATAAAAATATTAATGGGAGTTTTTCCACTATGTTTAATATAGAATTTATTTACTTGCTTTTTTCAGGTCCTACATGTTTTTTTTGTGTGCCTTGATTCTAAGCTGCTTAACATCCTCAAAACAGCTGTAATATTTCAGTCTTTCTCATATGATATTCTTCTAACTTCCTTATTTGGTCTTACTACTTTTAGTACTCACTGTCATTACTCAGAACTTATTGATATAGCAAATGCTTACATTATTATCTGTGGTATTTAGTCCTTAAAATATTAGCAAAGTCTCATAGGCTCAACATCTCCTCTTTGTATGGATGAATTTCTTTTTCCACCAATTTGAAACCCTTCTCAGGGTCTTATGCTTAGCACTCTTTAGGTAACTGGTGCTTTTCCAGAAAGAAAATAAATATAGACATACCCAATATGTTCATCAACCTCTGTGTTTCTTTTTTGCCCTAAACACTATTAATGAGCATTTAGCCCAAAATTCATTACCATAATTCATAGTGCCTACTGAAAACTTCGTTCATCAAGTTCAAATTTCTATTCAAATCACCTCATTCAGTAATATTTTGATATAGTTAAACAGTCTCTTAACCAACAGACTTGCTGTCCAGCTGCTGGAAGTGTGGTCAAATCAGCAGACAATATTTCAATGTCAGTCTCTGATTCAGGAATGGCTACAGGGAACTCCAGCTCTAGAAAACTATCCCACCACGGGGTGTAAAACAAGCCAATAACTAACAAATGAGGAATGAAGTCTTGGCTATTTCAGCCTATCTTAAAACAATACCCAGTGTCTAGTCTATCCCCAGAGTTTCCACATGGACACTCAGGCCATATCCAGAACTTTACCACACAGGTTTCCTCCTCTACACAACCCTGTTTCTGGAGAGATTGATCCTAAGAACATGTGTCATTCAATAACACTTTTAAGCTAGACTGTGTTCCCGATTCTGTTATATAGCATAGTTAACCTGGAACTCCCTCAAGAAATTATTTGTCTTCCATATTTACTAAAATATTTGAACTTATGTATGAGTTTAAACACAATTTTTTTTTGTCTTTCATAAAGATCAAGGCAAGCTAAGTTATTAATTCTATATTGTCTTGTATCCCAGAACCAAAAATCAGAAAGGAAGAGCTCTTGGTTTCTAGTTATGAAATATGAAATTGTGTGGGTATTTTGTTCCAGACAAGTAAATTCTCTTATTCCTATTTAACTCCCAGAACTTATGTTTCCATATGAGCAAGCAGAGAGAGCCATTCTTGTTAGATCTCTAGTGTCTAAGACAGATTGACCAAAAAATGTTTAATAATATAGTATGAGGAAGTAGACAGTGTCTTTACCCAAACAAATATTCTAGTTCAGTTAAATTTGATGATATTCATATGAAGTTGGTACAATGTATCTATTACCTATTTCTCTTGTTTCTGGAAGAAAATGTCTAATTGAAACTACTTAAGGAAGGGGTGAATTATTTGGATATAGTTTTTTAAGAGCTTTTAACCCACTGTAAGCAAAAATGGTATGGGAAAGTTCATTGGAATTTGAATCATGTGGGAGTGACTCTCAAAGTGAGGCCAACCAGGAAACAGAGCATAGGGGGACATGGATCAGGCATTACCTTCAAAAGACAACTCCCAATATTCCACTTGCTCCAGCAATGCTCCAACCTCTAAAACTTCCATTGATTTAAGATGGCACCACAATCATGAGTCAAAACATGAGCCTGCAGAGTATATTCTAGATTCCAACCATAACAACGTGAACTTAAATTTTCACTTCCTATTCACTCTATATGCTCCTTACTCCCATACAATTAGATTTCCCCAGATTAGTCTCTCTCTCTCTGTCTCTCTCTCTCTCACACACACACACATACATAATATAAATTACATTACATTTTTTCTTCTCAAGATACTTTTATTTTTGTTTGTCTTTATAAATTGTAGTGCCATTCTTTTCTCTTTTATTTATTGAGATTATAATTTATTTATAGCATTTCCCTTTTCTTTTTTCTCACTCCAAATAATCTATGTTCTCCTTAAAATTTGTGACCCTTTTTCCCTCTAATTGATGCTGCATGCATAAATATATTTATACATGCAAATATTTTCCAAAGTATAACCTAGTGCACTCATATAATGTTACTTGTATGTATGTTTTTAGGACTGACCTTTAGGCATTGAAATATAATTCCTTTCTTATAGATTTTTGTCTAATTCTCTGCCACATTGCATTTCTTGACTATCCACAGAGGCTGTACTTCATTTGAATTACCATGGAATAATCAAAGTCTATACTACAGAAGTTTATAATGAAAAGCATCCTGAGCATTTCCTGCCATTCACTGGATTTGGACTTCCTTATATTAAAGGAATATCTTTCTTGAAAATTATGTACAGTTTAGAGTAGAATGCTGGAGAATGCTTTCTTTCCCTCCTTAAAAAATTCTCAGCATCAATTTCAGCATAAATTTTCTCTTTTTCTTTCAATTATGTAGGAACAATGAATTTCCTTCCAACATGTTATATTTTAGCTGGAAATAGACACAGAAACTCCATCAGAAACTTTAGAGAAACTGATAATCATGGTAAAATTCTTTCTTTGTTATCACATTAATTCCCAACTTTGCTATTCCACCATATCTTAAAGTCTCGTGCTGCATGTGAAGTGTCTTTCACAGTACTAATACAGTTTTAATTCAATAAACTGCATGTGTCTATCATTAGAAGGTAAATATACTTGAATCCAGGAGGCATCTTAATAGTTTTTGACCACCCAGTGAAAGATAGTACTGAAATTCTGACAACCTCCCTAAATTCTCTTCTCACACTTCAGGTAATTAGGAATCTTCCTGCTTGGTTTATATGCAGTTTCTGATGCAGTTCATATCTCACATGGAGCATCAAAAAAATCTATATGATGTAGCAAGAGGCTGCTTGTTCATTTCCAGGTGACTGAGACTCCAGAAATAATCACACAGAAACTATATTATTTAAATCAGTGCTTGACCCATTAGTTCTAGCTTCTTATTTACTAACTCTTACATCTTAATTTAATGCATCTTTATTAATCTGTGTATCGCCACATGGTAGTGGCTTACAGGCAATGTTCTGGCATCTGTTTCTGGCTGTGGCTTCATGACTCCACCTTCTTCCTCCCAGCATTCAGTTTAATTTTCCCCACCTACCTCTATTCCCTGTGCAGGCACAAGACAGTTTCTTTATTAACCAATGCTATTCACAGCATACAGAGGGGAATCCCACATCAATACAAGACACTGAAACACACATGAGAAGCATCAGGTTCCTGGGCTCTAACATCAGTGGTTAATTGCAGCCTATTGCCAACTCAATGGTTTCAAAATCATAGGTGACTACATGGCAATTAAACTTCAATCTCCCAAAATGATGACACTTTTACATCCTGATTATCTCCAAAGTTAAAGTTTAATGCTTTTAACGGTTCTGATAAGGTATATTTTAAAATGTGAAATAATCAACTAAATAAGTTTTAGAGGTAGAGCAGCATGCATATTCAGTATGAAAAATATGAATTATGGTCCACAAAATATTATAGACTATTCTACTTATAGCATTGAAATAATTTTTTATATACAGTGACAATTGACATTAAAGTTGTAATGTAACGAAATATACTATATAATAGACATCATAAATATTGGACTGATTTTGACAGAAAGCACTGAATAATTAAGATAAATGACAAATCAGAACTAACTTAGAAAACTGAAAATCCTTGTACTTGGACTGAAAACCAATTCTGTATCATTCTCATAACATTTGAACAGGTAAATAATCAGCTATGGGATGAGAAGGTGATTATGTTGAAACTGCTGGTGGACAATATGGAGCGATTATGTTTCCTATTCAAAGATGCTACTACTACAGGTGACATTAATTAGTCATGACTATGAGAAATATATGGAAATAAGAACTGATGGCCTAATGCTTTTGCCATAATGAGTACAAATTGGTTTGTTTTTCTTTAATTTGGCCATAATGACCTTGTGTGGATAACTCTCTATTTTGGATTCCAGAACTGCAAGGCACTTTCTCAAAGCAATTATACAAATTATGCATAGTATTTTCAGAATCATCCATTCATAGTTGTTCCTGAATTATGAACTCAAAGCCATTTAATGATTAATCCTAATAATTCTAAGAAGAATATCTCAAGAACCCAAATAAAGTTTCTAAAATCATAACTGCAATCCCATTTATGTATGCAGTTTCAGCTGAATCGAAGACAAAAACTCAGTTATATTAAAGGACTTCCAACAGTTTACAACTGAGTTAAAACAAACTAATTCAATTTTATTAACTGTTTTTGGTAATATTTGAATAAATATATATCTCTTAATTGCTCACAAACAACTATCTTGCAAAATAACACTCACAGTTGAACTCCCTTGTTAAGAGTCACATATCTTTAGACATGTTAGAAAAATTACAATCACTTTGAAAGACTTGCATCATTTATGAATTTAATATCAAATAATAACTATTTAACAGGGAGGCAGATCTCATGAGACAAAGTTTCTCCTTTGCAGGCACAAACGAAAATATCTGGACCTAAAAAAAGAAGATCGTACCCAAGGGCAACATAAAAGGAAGGGGTCTTTGGCAAATTGAAACATGAAACTTTCCCTAATAAACTTGATGGAGGAAAAAGTAACCTCACAGCCAAAATTGTCTCAAAGGTAAGACCTAGTCACAGATGGACAGAAAGAACTTCCAAATTCTGACTCTTTAAACAAATTCTGTAGCAATTTTAAAGAAATAATCTAACCAGACAAATGATAATTTTAAACAATAGAAACTAATTTTGATTCCAGAAAGAAAAGAACAGTTTAGTGTATGTTCATTCTAAAAGACCCCAAAGCATCAGAGCTACAATGAAGTGCTAAGAAGGCAGCTTAGTGGTAAAGTGCTTGCCTCGCATTGTGTAGGGATCTTGGTTCAATCCAGTCCCAGTCCCACAAAAGCAATCTACATTTCATCACTGTCTGTAAAATTATTTTTAAATATTTTTGAGTTGTCTTTTTAAAATTTCATTGCTTGCATTTAAATTTTTTATTTTATCAAATCTTATTAATATTGAGGCTTTTTTGCTGATTTTTCAATATTTTTAACCATTTGATATTTTAGAAAATGCTATGTCTACTTTAGTGCCCTCTGTTTTAATAAAAACCGTAGAAATAATTTTGAGCAGGCTTTTCCCTGTTGTCGTCCTCACTTTCATTCTATGAGTTTACCCTAGACACTTGCCAGATTCTGTACATGAGGTGATGTACTGGCTGGGTGAAGGAGAAAAGGCCTAAGTGAAGCAACTTCATAAAAGTAATAGGATTATTGACCCTAGCAATTAATTATGTAGTTTATACAAATACACTTATTTAATAAAAAGAATATATATATACATATGTATGTATATATATCATACAGTATACTACTGAAGAAATCCATAATATTAAAGCATCATTCTATAACTCTACATGAATTAAGTGATTCAGCCTTAATGATTTTGAACACATGACTAAGATTATCTTCATTATGCATTACAACATTAAGAGGCGGTCATTATTATCCTTATTTCTCACATGGGAAAACCCTGACAATCCAAAATTTAGCTCTGCAGTACAGCTAGCACTTAGTGTATGTGAGGCCCTAGATTCAAATGCCAGCACCAAAAAGAAAAGAACAGAAAAATCAGAAGCTAAAATGTTTGAGTATCTGGAAGCTTGGGTAGTATATCCCAGGTTATCTGAGCAACAAACAAGAAAGCTGACATAGAAAGAGCCCCTGTTCTCTCCCTAATGTACCAATTAGTACTATGCCCTTGCAAACATCAAGGCAACTAAGAATTTCACAGCATAAGTGCTTTCTCATTTTGTTCAGCTTTTTCTTTCTCCTCACCTAATTACCATACAGATGAACCTTATGGAGTAGTAAATAATGATTGAACTTGAATTCTTAGAGTGTGAGCAAAGAAATACTTCCAGCAGGATTGAGAATTAGAGGTTACTGTGAAAACCGAGACATGGTTTAGGTAAAATAATACAGTCATTCAGTTTTACAACACTAGAAATGCCAATGCAAAATGTCACTAACCTAGCTAATAATTGTGATTGAAAACCAAAGAAGTTCCTACAATCGCAGGTGCCAGAACACAGTGTGAAAAAAAAATTAAACTCAGATACAAATAAGCAAATGCATTCTTAGAATAACGTTGAGATATTAACTGTTGACGTGATTGGATTCTGATATTCTGCATTATTTGAAATGGTTTACTGTACAATATTGCTGTTATAGAGTGCAAAGAACTTTAAGAAATGTATTTTGATAAGATTTTCAAATTTTATTTGATTCTTTGAGAATTTCATATACAGGCAGTGTTACACATCAGATACCAGGTCAGCCTTCAAACCCCCTTTGTTTTTGGATCAATGACAGATGGCCTGCATTTTCATTGTAGCTCTCGTATCTCTGTCTTGTTCTCTGTAAAGTTACTCTTTCTTACCTGTATTCAAGTTATGTTTGCTTGTTTGCTTGCTTGCTTTTGATCTTTGTTTTGTTTTGATGATGTAATTACATCTGGAGGAGTTAGGATAACTCTTTAAATTTTAAATCAGTATCTTCAATCCAAACGATCTTTCTAAGTTCGAAGCAATTCAAAATTATCTACTAAGTATGGAATGTTACTATTTAGGTTTTAATTGAGAAGTGACTCCTAAAACTTCTGAGTTTCAAAGTTTGTGTGCTTTGTGGAGGACACCTACACCCTTAGATCTAACCTTTCAATCCAGTGAGCTGTAAGAAAGGAGCTCTTTTCAATTGCAGGTCGTTTGTGCCATGCACACTTCCACGGTTACATCAGCTGACGTGAACTCCTACTATCACTCTCCAACTTGGTCGTCTCTTCCTTGACCTTCAGTTTACTGCCTAAGAGTCATGGGTCTTCTGAATATTTCATTAATTGTCAAACCTTCGAATGTATTGCTTTCACATTTCTAAATTACTATTTTACTCATATCTCCAACTTCATTTTTATGTATTCAGCAATTCCCTATTTTATAGATAATGTTTCCTGAATGCACTAAAGAATCCTTTAAAAATCTATGTTCAGCTTATGAGTTTATTTTAAATATTTCTATACCAATGTTATTTATTTTATTCTCTCTGCCCATGTTCATTGCTTTATTTAGTATTTTATCCTTGACTTAATCCTTACTTTTGTATCCTAAAATAGTACCTATCATTCAAGTATGTTTAAATATGAGGAAGCATTCAGGAGGAACCACTTCCTGTTATGAAACACTGCAGCAGCATCCCCAAGGACATCAATTCTAACAACCTTAATGCACTAGAATGCACCCTACCTTGACTGCTGCTGTGCTCTCCCATCATGCCAGTGGACTGTCTTCTGGATCCCAGTAATTCTGTCCTGCCTGCTGTTCACTCTCATTCTTCATCTTTTGAACACAAAATATTTTGCTACTTACAAGCCAGATTTTTAAATGATTGAAAACATCTACATTTTTACCATAAATATAGTCATATTCAAGGCACATAAAAGGAATTTTCTTGATCGTTATTCAAAACAGTTTATCCAGACTTTCTTCCTTTGTTTTTTCTTTTTTTATTTGTTTCTGAGACAGGATTTCTCTGTAGCTTTGGAGCCTGTCCTGGAACTAGCTCTTGTCGACCAAGCTGTGCTCAAACTAACAGAGATCTGCCTGCCTCTACTTCCCAAGTGCTGGGATTAAAGGTGTGTGCCACCACTGCCTGGCTCCCAGACTTTCTTGACACAGTAATCCTACCAAGTAATAGGATACAACATGGAGGGACACAGCATAATTAAAAGAGATTTTACAAAGAAAAAAAGGTGAGGATAAAGTTATTAATATTCAAAAACTTATGGATTTTTTCTTTATTTGTTCTCGTGGATTTGTAGGTAATTTTACAAAATACTTAATTTTATTTAAATTCATAATAACTGTTATGTATAGAAATATCGAATACTTTGGTATATATCAAGCATTTACACTTATACTTTTTACTATGATCATTTTCCTAAATCCCAGGGTCAACTTCTATTGGTGTTCAGTGCTAGTTTTATCTAGATATATACTCGATATCACATACTTGGATGTGTATATGTGTGAGAGACAGAAAGAGCACCAAGAAAGAGTGAAGGAATCTGATATCTCCAAAGGCTTATTTCAAATGGCAATAATTAGGCCATGTTATCACAATATTCTCATCTCTACAAATCTTCTGTATTAACTGAAAAAGAACACTTCAAACAGAGGCTTGCTGCCACAGTATTCCCAGTGGGAAAGCTATTCATTTTAAGTCATTTATTTCCTTCACTATGCTTTGGAATAAAATGGAGAAAAAGAAGTAGATGGTCTCTGACACTTAATTTGGCCCCCTGGGCTCTCTTCGTGCCTCCCTTTCATTCTGGCTCTAAGCTGCCTCTCTGTCCAATTCCCTTGGTTTATTGGCCTTTGCTGAGCAGTGATCGGCAATCAGAGAGCAAACTATGTGTCTTCTGGATTCTATGAAGATGTTGTTTTTTAATCATGTAGTCGCTACTTTGGCAAGTTCTATAACTGAGTGACAAACAGAAGCTTTTAAAGTTGCTTAGACTAGACTTCTGAATGGATACTTATGATTTATTCCTCCCGTCTTTGTCTTTCCCTTTGCACTGTTTGACACTCAAAAGGAATTAAATTATATATCACATAATTGATATGTCTACTTATCTTGGCAAAGGAAGGAGGTCATTTAATTTATCGAATTATAATGTGAAAGCATTATTATGATTGAGAATGTGGAAACAACTTGGCTCTCCATAACTATTGTGATGGCCTGAATGCCTGTTATTAAGAATGCTGACTTATTCAAAACACAAATACATACAACACACACACCATTTTTAATTAATTTTATATCCTGAATTATCTTCCAGTCAGCATATATAAAGACAACTAAAACAAATCATTATTTCATAGAATACTTAAGTTTCTAGTAATTAAAATGAATATTTTTTATGTGAAACTGAAATTTCCATGTAATTCTTATGGGACGGATTTGGGACATCTGGAGTGTAAATATTAGAGTAACATATTGACAGTGGACAAAGGAAGGCAACATTGTTGCCTATTAACATAATAGACTTTCTGTGAACAAATAGTAATCTATTTAGCTACATATTTTCCCATGTTTACTAGTCATATTCAAATTTATGTTTGGAAACACTGGATGGGTGGTAAAATGCATGTTTTGAGAAATACCAGTACTTAAATATATACCCCTTTCAGTTAAAAGTATGAAGCTTCCCATAGTTTCTGAAAGTCTTGCATTTCCGATTAATTTCCTTAAGATTAGAATTTTTGAATGTTTCTATTTAAACAGAAAAGCACCAATATCAGCTGAATTAAAGAAGGAAAAAGAGTGCATGATCTCCACTGACATGTGGAATATAGATAGATAACAAATCAAAATATGCATAGGGAAAACAAATCAAACATTATTAAGGAAACGGAAGAGGAGTGCAGATGCATGTCAGATGATATAAAGTAGCAGGGGTATAGAAGGGTAAGTCAAGAAACTGTATGAGGTTTATAGTTAATAAAGTGTGGTATGTGGTTGTTTGAATAACTGTACTCCTTGATTTCATATATTTCAATACCTAACTTCAAACTATACTACAGAGCTACAGTATTGAAAACAGCCTGGTATTTGCATAAGAACAAACAAGAGGACCAATGTAACCGAATAGAAGACCCGGATATTAATCCACACACCTTGAACACCTGATTTTTGACAAAGAATCAAAAAGTATCAAATGGAAAGAAGAAAGCATATTTAACAAATGGTTCTAGCGTAACTGGATATCAACATGTAGAAGAATGAAAATAGACCCATATCTATCACCATGCACAAAACTCAAGTACAGGAATCCCTGGGCGAGGAAGGAGCCCAACCAGCTTTGGCAGATTCATCCAGACCCCAGTAAGTGGGTCCCAGCCCATCCCCGAGGCTTTCTGGCCACTTAGGGCCCACCTCTACTGGCTTTGCTGCTTATCCTAACCCTGCTCACCCCCGGGGAACCCCTTTTCATCTGCATGGTCCTATCTGCACCCGAACTCAGCCTATCCGGGCTGAGGCCTTGGGAGAAGGGTGAGCCCACTGCTAGAGGGCCCCCCTTGTCCCATGGAGCAAGGAGTCCTACCCAGTGTTGGCAGGTTCATCCAGACCCCGCAAGGAGTCCTACCCGGTGTTGGCAGATTCATTCGGATCCTGTTACATCAGGACACCACAAGGGGCCCTGATCCAGTGCTGGCAGATATGGCTGGTCGCGGCCCCTTGGGGCCCTAATCCAGTGCTGGCAGAGACATCCGGACCTACTGCGAGGTCCTGGGGTAGCAAGGGCCCCTGATCCAGTGCAGGCAGATACACCCGGACAGAGGGACCAAGCCACCAAGACTCTCCCTAACACATTTGAAGGAAGAGATGGGCAGGCACCAATCAAAGAATTCATCCAAAACCTGAAAAGCAACACGATAACACCAGAATCCAGCGATTATGGAACAGGAAAACCCGAGCAACCTATCCCAGAAGAAGTAGAAGAAATTGACTTTAACCATAGCATTATGAAAGTGATAGAGACCGTTAAAGAAGAGGTGAAAAACTCTTTTATAGAAAGGAATGAGAAAACTAACAAAAAGTTAGAAGAAATGAATAAATTCCTCAAAGATACCCGAGAAAACCAACAAAAAAAGCAATGAAACAGGTAACGGAAACAGTTCAAAACTTGAAAACTGAAATGGAGGCAATGAAGAAAACACAAACCGAGAGATGGAGGGAAATGGAAAATCTGGATAAATGAACGGGAACCACACAGACAAGTATAACCAACAGAATACAAGAGATAGAAGAAAGAATCTCAGACGCAGAAGATACGATAGAGAAAATAAACTCAGTGATAGAAGAAAACAACAAATCCAACAAAATAGCAACACAAAACATCCAGGAAATCTGGGACACCATGAAAAGACCAAATCTAAGACTAATTGGGATAGAAGAAGAAGAATTCCACTCCAAAGGCCCAGAAAATATATTCAACAAAATTATTGAAGAACATTTTCTGAACCTAAAGAAGGATATTCCTATGAAGGTTCAAGAAGCACACAGACACCAAATAGGCTGGATATAAAAAAATCATCCCCTCACCATATAATAATCAAAACACAAAACATACAGAATAAAGAAAGAACATTAAGAGCCGCAAAGGAAAAAGGTCAAGTAACATATAAGGGTAAACCTATCAGAATTACACCTGACTTCTCTATGGAAACCATGAAAGCTAGAAGGTCTTGGATAGATGTGCTGCAGAAACTAAGAGACCATGGATGCAAGCCCAGACTACTATACCCAGCAAAGCTTTCTTTCACCAT
>PVIU01005001.1:0-78256 GCA_004026605.1 Ondatra zibethicus
TAGTCTTGTACCATAGTCACATTGATGATTATCTTGATTACCATTATAGAAATTTCATCCGATGGATGGAGATAGAGACAGAGACCCACATTCACATCAGAGCAATGGATTGAGCCCCCAAGGTGCAGTTGAAGAGCAGAAGGTGGGAGAAGATGAGTTAGGAAGTTAGGACCGTGAGGGGCTGGCCCACCTACTGAGATAGTGTGCCTGAACTAATGGGAGTGCACCAATCCAGCTGGACTGGGACTGAATGAGCATATGATCAAACCAGACTCTCTGAATGTGGTGGCGAAAGTTGGCAGATGGAAAACCCATCATCAATGACACCAGGACCTATCTCTTCTGCATGTATTATCTTTTTGAGAACCGAGTCTTTTTGAATGCACTCCTTCCTAGGCCGGGAGGGATGGGGGTGGGCCTTGGACTTCCAACAGGGCAGGGCACCATGCCTTCTTTCAAAGAAGAAGGGAGAGGGAGGAGGGGTGGGGAGGTAGTGGGAGGGGACCGGGAGAAGGGGAAGAAAGGTAAAAATTTTATTTCTTATGTTTTTGAATGGAAAAAATAAAACAAAACAATGTATGGAAAAAAAAAGAAAGAAAAAAACAGAAAAAAGATGAAAGTTTCTAAGATTTCCTTGAATTATATGTGGTTAGCTCTGCCGTCTTGTCTGGTTTTCTGTGGCATGCACACATATGTGCAAGCAGAAGGAAAGTAGTAGAAAAATTATGGTTACCTACTTCCAGGACCCATTACAAAAATGGTATTATTAATACTGAGTGAGTAATAACATACTGATACAAAAATAAAAGTTCTTTTAGCTTGTCTGGATTCCATGCCTGAAATGTTGATTTGCTAATACCTGGAACTTCCAAATTAAATTTTATGGTGTACGGATGATTTATTGTAATCTCCTACAAGGAAATTCATCTTAAAAAGTTATTGAAAGTCATTCTGTGATGGGGAGGAGGAAACACTGCTAATGGGAAGCAGCAGTTAGCCCTAGATGAGAGGCTCCCTTGAGGACAGAGGAGAGGCTTAACTTGTTGAATGTGTTTCTAAAATATCTGTAGATATAGCGGGACTCTTAGTTCTTTACTTCTGGTTTTAATGATAGAATTCCCAAAGGCCTAAAATTGTGCCAAACACTCTGAACTATGTCTGAAGTTCAAGAACAACCCACAGTGGGTCTAAAGACTTTAATCCTAGTTGGAAACTTTGAATAAGAAAGCTGGCCTTTTAGTTCTGCGTTCCTTTAACGAAATATCCCGTTCCTTTTATGTAGCCTTTAACCAACAGCAGACTGCCTGATCTTCTCTATTAAAACATTTTTATATAAGGCCACTCTGAAATTCCTTAGTCTCAAAACTGAGTCATATTTTGTTCTTTATTTCTCATTCATCCAGTCACTAGTCAATTAATCCAGTGCCTTCCAAATACTGGGAATGCTTTAGAAAGTTAGGCCAGAAATGTTCCTTGACATTGAAGGGCCTTCTTTTATTGTTGACTTTTCCTCCTTCATACTTCATGGAGACACTAAACCCTGGATAGTTCTTCCCCCCAATTGTGCTCTAGCTCTTGATTTGCTTATGAATTGATTTCTGCGATACCTTCTGGCTGTTTTCAGTCGACCAACACTTTGGGGTTATCATTTAGGATGGTTAATATTTTCCATCAAGTCGATAGTATTGACAGTTACGTAGGAGACAAGCCCCTTAGAGGATATCTGTATTGGGTAAACGGTAGCACGGACATCCTGATTCTGGACAGCACCATGGTCTGGGAGTACTGGAATGAACTGCAAAGCAAAGTTGAGGCTTCCTCTCTGCTTCCTGACTGCAGGTGCCAGGTGACCATCTACTGTACCCTCCAGCTGTGACCCAAAATAGACACGTTCTTCCTTACCTTACTTATGTCTGGGTTTGTTTTTCCTAGCCAATGAGAAAATAAGCCAATTAATTACCTATTTGTCCCATATGGTGCAGTGCATGAGCATTCCAGGAACTTGGGAGTCTTTCCACACCCTGCCCTAGCTCTGTGGGCATTTCCTGCAGTTAGAAAACCGTCATCCTAAGTCCATCTCCATGGTGGGGAAGGCTCTGTGTTGAGGTTATTTTTTTTGAAGAGCAGGAATACATAGCAGCTTGCCTATGTCTCCTTTTCTAGATGATGAGCACTCATTCCTGACATTCTGAAAGTCATCTTCAAAGATTACTCCTAGGTAGCCTATACATGTAAATGACATGTGAATTAATTTATTTGTATGTAGTGATGTATGAGGGTTGTTATATTCTTCTTTTTTTTAAAAACAGCTTTAATTAGGTGCAGTTGTCACCTAATGAACAGGTCTGAATTATACTACACAGTTTGATAAGTTTGGGCATATATCTATCATTATGAAGATTTTCTGAACCTTTGTCATTCTTGCCTCCATCAGCCTTCTTTTTATCCCCATCCTAGCCTGAACCCAGGCATGCATGGAATTCTAGAATTCTGTGTGTATGTATGTGATCATGGAGTTGTGTGTTTTCTGAGTCTGGTTTCTTTCACTCACCATAATTATTCTTTAATCTGTGCTATGGTTATATAAACACAATCAGGGAATGTGCCTGCTTTCAGTTTGTTCTGTGAGTCAGGATAATTAAGATTTTTTTTTGCATTGCAGCATATATAAATAGTTTACTTGTTGCTGTTTCGTGCTGCCCGTTTCTCTGGATATATACTATTCGTTTCTTTATATATTTGTGATGACAGCCATATGAACTGTTCTTGTTTTTGTTGTTGCACAACTGTGAACATTTGCCTGAAAGAACGACATAGCTTATTTTCTATTGTATATTTAACGTAGCTGGGAAATGACTACATAATGTGTCAGGTATATGATTAATGTTTTAAGAAGCTGAAGGGTTGGAGAGCTAGCTCAATGGTTAAGAGCATTCGGTGTCTCTCAACCACCTATAATTACAATTCCAGGATATCTAATGCCCACTTCGGGCCTCTGCAGGCACCAACACTCACATGCACACACACATGCATATTAAATCAACAAAAAAATGTTGCCAGACATGTGTGAAAGTGATTGAGCCATTTTAGACACTCCTGAAGAGTGCATGGGAGTTGTGCTGCTTGTGTGTTCAGTTCAGAAGTTGGATTGGTCAGTTTCCTTTATTGTAGCCGTTCTAAAGTGTGTACAGTAGCACACACATCCCTGTGCTTTTGAGTTGTGTTCCCGCCTATTGGTAATGACATCGACCATCTTTTTGTGTGTCTACTTGTAATCTCTGGATGTTTCTGCTAGAGTTCCATCACCATGAGAGTACACCTGAGACAAACACCTTAAAGATAGGAAGATGTAATTTTGCCTACTGCTTTCAGAGGTTACTGTGTGATTGGTTGAGCGAATCTCTATAGACCTGTGAAAAGGTAGAGCATCTTGTGCACCTGTCAGAGAAAATTGATCACCCCTCCCCTCTTCTCCTTCTCTCATTTTCCCCATCTCTCCCTCTCTCCTTCCTTTCACCCCCTTCTTTTCTTCCTCCCCTTTCATTCCCTCTTCCTTCTGCCTTCACCACCACAACAGGTTGCATCCCCTCTTGAACAGCAAACCATACTATACCCTTACTTCGTCAAGTTGCTTTATATTGTGGTAGTTGATCACAGCAAACAAGAATAATAACAATAAATGTAACTAAAACACCCAACTTCATTTCATTCCATCACTCCATAAATATTCCAGTATAATAATACATGTGGCTAATATCCTCAACTTCTTTTTGTTCCATCAGCCCTTAAAGTTTCCAGCATAATAATACACTCAACTATTTTTTTCTGTCCCCTCATAAAGGTTGCACTGCCTCAGAAAAAGATCTTTAGATGACTGTATTATTAGCAAGCATTGGGAAGTGACTGAATTGACACCCTAAGTCACATAGTGTGATGTCACTGTGGAATAATGAAGCGGCACAATCATTTCACTAGTTTGTCGGTCAATTCTGTCAGGGAACCTTGCATGAAACTTGAGGGGACACCCTAGAGCCAAACTCTGATATCTTCTTGTGTCAATTATGTATTCAAATCATTTCTTCAATCCCAGAATTGTGTGGCTTTTTTTGTTCTTGAGATTATTTGTAGATAGGAGACCTTCATCAGATAATATGTACAATATTGTTTTCCAGGTATGACCTATACTTTTAGTCTCTTGATAGTATTATTGAGCTAGGCATGGTGATACACACTTATAATCCTAGCACTCAGACAGGAAGACAGGTCCCCCAGTAGTTCAAATCCTTGTTGGTTGATATAGTGAGTTCCAGGCTATCCATGGGTACTTAGCGAAAACACCTCCTGCAAGGAGCCTTAAATTAGAAGCGTAAGTTTTGCTGAGACGTCAGCAGTTTGCTTTTCAGTCTCCTCCTTTTTTGTCATACTTCAGGCACAATGTGTAGCCCACTGCTATAACATTTTCTCCCTGGTTTCTTCAGGAAGACTTGCAGTTCTTACTTTGATAGTTTATGTATGTGGTCCAGTTGGAATTAAATCTGTATATGAAGTAAGACTGAAATGAATTCATTCTTCGTTGCCTATTTCAGTCTCACTATTCTAACACCGCATGTCCTTTATCCATAGAATTATATTTGTGTCTTTGTTAAAAAAAAAATCAAGTGTCCACGTATGTGCTGGTTTAATTTTATAGTCTTTTAAAAAGTATTTTTTATTTTATGTGCCTGAGTGCTTGTTTACATATATATGTGTACACCTCATGTGTACCTAGTGCCTGTGAGAGCCAGAACAGGGCATCAGATCCTCTGAACTGGAGGTACAGGTGATTGTGAGCCTTAATATGAGTGCTGGAAACCCAACTCAGGTCCTCTGGAAGAGAAGTCAGTGCTTTTTTACTAATGAACCATCTCTTTAATCCCTTAATTTGATAGTCTCAATTCTTTTCTAGTAGCCAGTCTGTCTTAGAGTCACTAAATCAAGATGTTTGGGTTCAAGTCAAGCTTACAGCATAACTTTGCATAGTTTCTGTGTGCTGTGGATGGTTTGTGTATTGCTAGTGAGGATGGAAATGTGATAAAGACCATATATGTCTTAAGCAGCCTAAAATATATACCATATGATCCTTTTAACATAAAAAAGTGTTTCCTGTGCCTGATCCATAGTAGCCTCAACACCGCCTGTCTTGAATTCTTTAGTTTTAACAGTATATTTTGCAGCCTTGCTTTAAATATTTTTCCTTTTTTTTGTACTTCCATATGAATTTTAGAATCATTTTGAATTTCTCTTTTTAAAGATTTATTTCATTTTTAAGTATGTATCTATGTTTGTATTTCTTTCTGGGTATTTGCAGGTGAGTTAGGTGCCCACAGAGACTATAAGATGGTGCTAGATGCCCTGGATCTAGAGTTACATGTGGCTCTGAGCCATCCAGTATGAGTGCTGGGAATTAAACTGTGGTCCTCTGGAAGAGCAGCCAGTGTTCTTAACCACTAAGCCTCCCTAGACCTCATTCTATGTGTTAAGTGTGCTTATATTGAAATTGTATATAATTTTGGAGAAAGCAATGTTTTAGGAATATTTAGGTTTAATGGATACTATTTAAATTGTCCTTACTTTCTCTCAAATTTTTTTTGTGATTTTTTTTTTTTTTTTTTTTGGTGTGTAGACCTTTCTTACCATTGTCAGACTTGTCCATATGTATTTTTTGGTGCTGTTTAACTACAATTTTCAACTTTGAATTAATCTTTACTAGCTTGTAAATACACAATTTTTTTGTGTGTAACTATCATGTGTCCTGTAGTGTTCATAAATTTACTTAATTGTGAATTTGGCTCTTTTATACGTTTGTTTCTTTTGTAAACATTATTGTTTAGGTCTGTTCTAAATGAGAATAAATTTTATTTCATTTTTCTCTTTGCTGCTTCCTAGTGTTTACATGTCATTACATAGATTGGCAGCTCAAGTATACAATTGACCAGAGGTGTTGAGGATGAACATCCTCATTACATAATTTTCTGAAGGTGAAGCACTTGGTTCCCATATACTATACAAGATTATCTGGAGGTCCTTCCTCTGCAGGTGCGTTTTGTCAGGCTTCCTCAACTTCCCTTCTGTTTCTTGTGTGTGGAGAGCTTTATCAGTCTTTGTTTTCTTTATTCTGAAGCTCTGTTTTTAGGTATGTAACTGTTTGATATTGTATTTGTCTTGATGAATTGGCAATTGTGTTATTTTGACATATTCTTCTGCCTAAAATACATTTTGCCTGAAATTGATACAGCTCCATCTCACTTGTGACTGTTGTGTTTTCCCATCATTTTGCTTTTAACCAGGCTTTGTGTTTACATTTATAGTGTGTTTCACATAGAGAGCATATGGTATATTTAGGTACTTATGTCTTTTCTTTTTAACGAATCTTTATTTTATTGAGTCTGACAGATTTTGCCTATTGCAAACATTTAGACTATATACCTTGTGACTTTTGATGTTGTTATGTTTAAATATTTCATCCTTTATTTTTCTTTCTTCCCATTTATTCCATCTTCCCCTTTTTTCTCATGTTAGCCTTTTAAGAGTCAGTAAGCACTTTTTTATTGTTTTAGTTACTTCTTTTGGGGTGTCTGAGTTCACTGATCCTCCTTGACAGTACAGGTATACCCTGATCAACCCATCATATGTTGAGCATGTACATACAGTATAACTTCTAGCTGACTGAAAACCACTGTATTGTTTATCTGTATTGAACTCTACAATATTGGCTGTGTACCTTCCAAACATTGTGGCCAGAGGCTTAAAGCTTATTGCTTTTGCCTGACTTAGGAAAAAAGTCATGGGACCCATTGTTGGCCCAGGAAATGATCATGTGCAAAATCTGAAGCTTGGTACCTACTGGATGCAGACAGCTTCCACAGTGTTGTGATGTTTGAACCCTCATTCCATTGACGACCATCTCATGTTTAACTTACCATCAACTACCCTGAGTTGTTAGTAGACCAAGTACCTAGCAAACACATGCTGTTGAACAGTTTTGCTTGTCTTCTGTCTATGTGTTCTTTGTGTCATCTTTTGTTTATGTTATAAGCATTGTAATGCATCCTTAAAAACACCACATTAGTGTAATTCTCTTTTGAAGCAGCAGAGTGGAAATTATTTCATACTAGTTGTGTTCTTGTCGTTCCTGGTATTTTTCATACTCTGCCTAGATTGGCATGCCTGTGTACTTTGCATAAATTAGAGTATTCTGAAATGTTTATTGCTGTATAAGAATCTTTATCTTACATTGTTTAAAGACATTATAGTGGCGGTGCATTCAGGACAGATTGTTCAGGCTTGCTGGCCACCATCCTAGGTCTAGTTTCATTGAGACTCCTTGTCTCGAATATTGCAAAGTGTGATAGAGCAGAAAACTTGATATCATTCTTTGGTCTCTGCACATACACACACAGGTACATATACACATCCTTGTGCACACACACACACACAATTTTGTTTTGTTTTGTTTTTTGTTTAAGAGATGGAGCAATGCCTCAGTATTGTTGAGTACTTGTTACTCTTGCAGAGGACCTGATTTCAGTTTTCAGCACCCACATGGTGCCTCACAACCATGTGTAACTCGAGTTCTAGGGGATGTATTACCTTCTTCTGGCCTCCATAGGCTGGAGGTACACATATAATGGGCATACATGCATGCTGAAAAATCACTCATCCAATGACAAATATGAACATTTGTCTTTTTAAAAAAAGTTTAAAGACATTTTCATTGCATATTCAATTCTAAATTTGTTTTTTTTCCCTGATTAAGTACTTTAGAATTATTTACCGCATTTGTAATTGTAGTTTTTAATGTGAGAAAATGAGCTGTCATCCTGCTTTTTGAATATGACCTGTCATCTTCTCTTATTTCTGACTAAATATTCTCTCTTGTTAGTTTTGAACAGTTTTTATGGTGAATGTCAGTGTGTTTCTTATGTTCTTTGATCTATTTTTTGCTTTGAGTTCTTTCATTGGTTTTGATTTTTGGATTCATAAATTTCATCACATTGAGAACGTCATCTTTGAGTACTGCTGCAATTCTCCTTAGCTCATCATTTCCATGTTTTTAATGACCCACTTAGAAATTATATCAATGTTCCAGTAAAGAAAACAATTCTTGACTAGGTCGTATCAAAATCATGACCGGAAACCAAATACTTAGTGAATTGAACACAATTTATTTTGTGTTTATGCTTCAGTGTTCAGTGGGCCTATTTCTTTTAGGTTTAGTACCATCATATCCTCCATTTGAAATTTTTTTTAAAAAAAATGCATGTATGTAGGTGAGTATGTGAACTGATGAGTTCATGTGCTGATGGTGGCCATGTGTACCTGGAAGGCACAGTAGGGTGCTGTGGAGCTAGTGTTACGGGCAGGTGTAAACCTCCAGACTGGGTGCTGGGAATGAAATCTGATCTTCTGGAAGAGCTGTAAGTGTTCTTCACCACTAAGTTGTATCTCCAGTCTTCATACTTTCCATGTTAAATTTCTCCTTTTATCTGGTGCTTGGCTGTTAGGTGAGGGACAGGTCATCTTCCAGCCATAGATGGTGACCCCTTTGTTCTCTTGGGGTGTTCATTGTCGCACCATCTTGTTAGTGAGTCAGCATGGAGGCTACTAAAAGTCCATCTGTTGTTTCCCAATGCTGGGCTCCTATGAAGGCCCTTGTCTCTTCCTGAGTGTGTGGTGACTCTTCACTTTAACCCAGTCCTGTAATTTGCTATGGTGATATACAATGGACAGTCAAGAGCCTTAAATATCTGTCTGCTGGCTATCAACTCGAGGGTATTATTTCCTTAATCTCATTTATATTTTGTCACAGCTAGAACAAAGCTCCATGGGGCAACAGTCAGATCCCCCCAAATTATAAGAACATGTCAGTTGCCCATCTTTAATTAAGAAGATGGTTGTTTTAAAGACATCAAATCCCCATACATTTTTAAAGCTTTCCCCTTCTTAATAACCCCCGCCATGACAGACAAATAGAGATCTGTGCTACAGCTCACATCTCTCACATTAGGCATATTTCAGCCATAAACTTAATTATGACAGGAATTTTCAAATGACTCCACCTTTTTTTCTGCACTCAGTATGAGAGGGATACCACACTCTATTTCTGAGCTGATAAAATCCTCTTTCTGAAAGCATTTATTATATTACAGCCTCACATGAGCCTAGCTTCATCCTCACCCTGCGTTAAGTGTCTGCGGTAGATTTCATTACAACCATATACTGGAAGTCCTGCCAGTATCCTGGCAGCAGAGTCCTCGTGGAAAATAAATGGCAATAAAAAAGAGAAATGATAGCCTGTGTGAGCGACGAGGAGCACAGCTTTATTGAGACTGGACAACCCCAGAGTAGTGACTTGGCATGCACACATGAGCTTAAGAGCGAGTGAGTGAAAGTTGATATTGGAATAACGACTCTGCAGCCCAGACATGGGAATAATTTAATTAATTGCACTGAAATTTCTTTGATGAATAGTTATGCGGTGCTAAGCGTGGGGTCGAACAACAGAATGAGTCTCAGCTTTTTAATGGGCCAGCGCAGCTGCAGTTTTGGATGCCTTCCCACTTTATTTTTGCCTGCAGCTCTCCACAGCTCTCCTCATCCACATCTCTCCAGCTAAGCGCACCACTCCCCTAGCTCCCTCTCTCTTGCCTTCTGCAGAGTTCTGCAGAGCCAGGGAGGATGAGTACATTTGGCCAGGGGAAGCCACTGGCTGGTGACTGCTTTGAAATGAAAACCAGATCAAACCGGGGTGGGGGGTGGGGGTGGGGGTTGTGGGATGGTTTCCTTAGGATGGAAACCTGTGCCTCCCCTCCTCCTCAGATCTCTAGGACGCTTTTGCAGAGTCTTTGCTGCTAAGTTGTATAAAGATTTTAATAAAAATGTCTTGTCCCTAGAGAAGGAGGCCGGCTTTTGTTGTCAGAGTGCCGGAGGGAAAAGAGCAGTGCAGCCCAGCTGGAGCTGGAGCATTAATCCCAGGATTCCTAGCTCGTATTTTCAGACAGATCAATTACTTACGGCTGTAACCAATCTCTCTCCGCTCCCTTGCTGTGCTGAGCTCGCTTTGCAGACTTGGCAGCTGACATAACCTTCCAACTTGACAGGACCGCAGCTGCCAATCTCTTTGGGGTCTGCTGGCTCCTCCGATCATTGGGGTTATACAAATGAGTCGTTAAATAAAAATCAAAAGTCAAAAGTTGTGGGTGGTAATCTCTTCCTGGCTCAGTCACACCCTTAGATCTAGACCACATTTTTAGTTGGATTAAAAATAAATAAAAAACATTCAGAATGGATGATGATTCGACTGTCTTGCTTTCTCCACTGTGATGGCCAGCACTCTGTAACAGAGGAGGAAAAAAAAAACAAACCAACAAAACCAACTCTTCTCCAGAGGGAAGAAATTATCCACAGTGGATGCATTTCTTATCAACTTCTAGGTTGAAAGATGAACTCCGAAGTGGAGAGGAAGGAGATTAGGAGGAGAGAAGAAGGGCATGTACAGGTGAGCCGTGTCTAATGTATTTCACACTGGGTCAGTCACCCGTCTTCAGCTGCTAGGCCGCCTGGGCTCAAGGCCAGGAGATGTCGGATCAGAAAAGAAGTGACCCTCAGTAACACACAGGTGGCGTAGAACGTGTAAGCTGTTTATAGAGTATATCAGCGTGAGAATATAGCACTTCTGTGGTGGAGCAGAATCAATGGTCTCTCAAGACTGCCCCCAGAATTTATTTAGTGTCTGCATGTCTTAACTGCTCCTTACCAAACTGAGCCTTTCACAGCTGTGTCAGGCCGCCCCCCCCCCACCCCGGGGAAGTACTTAGGGGCCAGATAAAGGAAACCCTGGGGTTCTTTTGTGATCTCCTCCCACCCCTGTTCATTCTGCACAGATGTGCAGCTCTGCCTTTTGAGACTGTCTCAAGTAGCTAAGGCCGGGCTTGAACTTTCTGTGTAGCCAGAGATGGCTGGAAACCTTGGATCCTCTTTTTTCCTGCCCTTCTGTGTTGAGATTGCTGACCATAAACCATCTTACTTAGGATTTTTGCCGGACTGGGGATGGGACTCAGGGAGTCATACATGCTAAGTAGACACTCTACTAAACAGTTCCACGTGTGTATCTCTTAATCAAGCACGGGCTGTCTCTGACTCTTTCTCTCCGACCTTTCCTCTTTTCTTTGTTCTTCCATGACTTTCCTCTCTGCAGTGTATTGTTGTGTGAGGACTTTTCCTTTTCCCTTCAAGAACTACTGTGAAAATTTTCAAGAAGAACAGAAGGAATCGTGGACCTGGACAGAGTAGAAATGGTTTTGTGTGTTTCCTGGGGAATCTCGCATCGTGTGTGTGTGTGTGTGTGTGTGTGTGTGTGTGTGTGTGTGTGTGCGCGCGCGCGCGCGCACACGTGCGCACATACGTGCCTTTCTGTTTGTCTATCTGTCTAGGGGAGCTAATGACATACTGTTCCATGCTTCAGAAACCTTCTGCTATCTGGAACTCATTACTGGTGTCCCTTTGGAAGAGGTGTTCATGAACCCTGTCAACAGTTAAGCAAGTTTGTCCCTGCTGGCTCATGCTGACAAACACTGTCTCCCCCAGGCTTATATTTCTTTGGATAGATTTTAGCAATGCAAAAGAAACACTGAGAACATAACTTGTTTGATTTGGATGTTTTAAACCTGTATCTGTTTTCTTCTTTCTCTAGCCTCTCCTGGATATCCCCAAAGGAGTGCTAAAACACGTTAGGAGGCGTGGTAACATCTTACCACAGCTCTTTGCTTGTGGACCTGCATTTTGTGATTCATTAAGCAGTGTGGAAAAGGGTCATTGGTAGCCATGCATGACAGTACCCCATCCTCAGAGCTTGCCAGCAATTGAAAGTTTGAGAGAGTGTAAGGAAGAAAAGGGAGGTGAGATTTATAGTTAGTGAGTTCATGTTGCTTTTTTCCTCCTTGGAATGTTGCCCACCTTATTAGGAGTTCTTTAGTGAAACAAAATGCAGTGGTAGCTTGAAGAAATTATGGCTCCCTTCCAGCTGCCTGGGGGGAAGAAAGGGGCTTAGGAGTCTGTAAGCCTTCTCCCTTGGTTGCAGTTAGGAAGCCAGTTGACAGTGTAATAGGCTTTTGAAAGTGGGTGCAATGGTTTGTGTGTTCTGTTTGATGTTGCAAATACCAAGCCCCCAGGGAGATCTGCAAGGAGGATATTCTGTTTTTAGAGAAGAAAAGATTAACCTGAAACGTGAACTGAAAAACTCCCCTGTTCTAAACAACTTAGGTGCAGCTAAGGAATGCTCCTGCTCACTGCTGCATAGACAGCATCTGGCATGTTTCCTGCTGTAGTGAGGCAGAGGGCTAGGCAAATAGTTTTTAATGATTTCGACTCATGAAAGGTGATTGCCAGTCAATGTAAGAAGATTAGATTTCAGATTAAGGGTATGTTTGCTCTTATATATGTTTGTGTATGTAAGACTTCTTTGCAGACATGTGCAGAATCACACACCCATAACATCTGTTTATTTCCTGAAACCCACCTAAAGCTCTCTTTATTCATGTTCAGGGTCGTGTTACTGATCCATTAGGGAAAGGCTGTTATTTTGGAGAAACTATGCCAGTCCGCGTATGATACCAGTACCGTCACACATGATATGTACATTTATTTAACAAACATATATTGAGTATTTACTATTTGCCTGCAGTATATGAGACACTGCAAAATAGCATGCTTAAAAGGAAAAAAAAATCAACAACAGGAAGATTCAGTAGGTAAAGAAATCACTTGCCTTCAAACCTGGTGATTGAGTTTGACCCCTCAGAATCCACATAGTACAAGAAGACATCAGACTCTTGAAAGTTCTTGTCTGAGCTCTGATATGCACTGTGAAATGCAAGAGAGACAAGAAAAACAATCTTTGCCATATTGGAGAGAGAGAGAGAGAGAGAGAGAGAGAGAGAGAGAGAGAGAGAGAGAGAAACAAGTAAGTTTCATGTCCTGTGTTCAACAAGAGCTTACTGAGTGCCTGTATGTGGTCTAAACTTAGTGCGTAATGGAGTTATCAAAGAAGCAAAACCTTTCCTCGTATCTATTCAAATTAGTGTCATTTCTGAAGAATAAACTGGTTGTGTTTACTTTTGGAATTGAACAAAGCCCCTAATTCCTGCAGCAGCTATGCTATAGCTCTGGATATTTCATTTTCACATTTTTTAGGCAGGAGGATTTTGCTCCAGAACATTCTGCTCTGTGCTTCTTTATACACCCTGATGTACCCACTCATGGTTCTGTGAGAGCCTCTGCTGCCCTGGAATCTCCACATTTCAAGAGCTGCCTTGCTTCTGTGTGAACCAGGAGGAGTCTGCTTTCCTGGGACAGGCTCAAAGCAACAAAATGCCCATCCAGATGGGTTATGAACATTGAATGGGATCATTAATATAAAAGAGCAGAAAGGTGTTTGCACTGCTTTTACTTATTATTTAAGAGTTTGCATGGAAGTGTGAGTAAACTTTCATTAACTTTTCTCAATCCTGTGACCAGATACTTGACAGAACAACTTGAGGGAAACATTATTTATTTTGACTCAACAGTTTTAGAGGGTTCATTCTATCTCGCTGAATATAGTGGTGGAGTTTCTTACACCATAATGGCCAAGAATGCAGAGAAAAGAGAATGCTGTCATTCTCTGGACTTCTTCCCTTTTTAACCACACCCCCCCCTTATTCTCTCTGGTATCCCAGACCACGGGCTGGTTACCCCTGGTTACTTCTGGAGACACCATCACAGAGACCCCCTGAAGCATGCCTCACCTTAGGTGATTCTAAATGAAGTCATGTTGTTAATGAAGATCAAGTATCATAGGACATAAGGCAGAATCCAAGTGTATTTCATACCCTTTTTCACCACCAAACAAAAAGAAGATGATTTCTTTCTTCAAGTCCAAAAAAAAAAATATGGGAATGATTTCTTTCATTCTAGCAGTGTCCTGAAAGAACTATAATACAGTACTGGAAGTAACTTAGAAATGAGCCTTTCCTAAAGGTAGAATAACGATGTTTTAGTCTCATGTCTCATGTTGTGATAAAATAGTTTGACAAAAGCAACCATAAGGGAGAAAGTAGCTCACAGTGCCAAGATGTAGTTCAACAAGGTGGCGAAGGAACTGGAAGAATCTAGTCACATGATGTCCCCAGTCAAGAGCAGAGAGAACTGAGTGAAGGAATTCTTGCACACCTGTGCTTAGCTTGTTTCCTTTTCCCTTGCAGAGCCCAAGCCTCAAACTTTTAGAATGGTGTCACCCACAGAGGGCTGGGTCATCCCACCTCACTTAAAATAAACAAGCTATTCTATTACAGACATGTCTAGAGGCCCACCTGATCTGATTAATTCCTTCATTGAAAATCTCTTCCCAGGTATGTGGCAATTGTATCAAAATAACAATTTGAAACCAATTACGACAGTTGGTGTCAATTTGCGTGCACTGCTCTTGAGGTGATGGTGGGCAACACTGGTGTCCGTCTTTGCTGTCACACATCCTTTTTCTGTTTCTGCCCCGTGTCGTTTGCACACACACCCCTCCCCACACACAAGGGAGGAAACAGAATCTTGTGAATGTGTTCTTAGTGACTTCATTCTGACCCCTGACCATGACCTCCATTTTACGCAGCACTGAACAAGATGATATAATGAAGAGTAGGATTAAAAATGAGGCCACACAAGAACAGTCATTTAAATATTGAACCTTCAAGCCTAAGAGATGGCTTAGTTGTTAGAGCACATAGACACACATACAGTCAATATATCCATACTCATAAAGTAAAATATTTTGTTTGAATTAAGACATAAACAATGACTCTTGCTTACACTGGGTCACATGATTCTGTGAAGTTGTCTTTTCTGGAATAAAATAGGTAATTTATAAGAATGAATTAGGAATTTACCTCTGTCTTATTTGTATGTCACATCTGGGTGAACTATAATGTCATTGCGTGGCCATTTGAATTTTTTAATACAGGGTCTTGCTATGTAGGACTGGATGTCAAGAAACTCACAGTATAGACCAGGTTAGTCTCCTTCTTGTGGTGTTTCTCCTGCCTCTTCCCTCTGAGCCCTGTGATTATAGGTGTGTTCCGCCATACTCTGTTCTTCAGCATTGTGTAAAGGTGGGGGTGTGTGCGGATGTGCCTTTCCTTTAAGATCCTATAGTGCTTACTTTTGTTGTAACCACAATTCCTAACAGACGCAACATTCGGTTCAATGTACCAGATATTTCAATGTATCCCAAAGGAGAAGGCATGGCAGCAGGCAGGTGTAGCAATGGCTACTGTTCTCCTTGTGGTTGACCAGGAATCAGAGATGACTAGAACCAGACCTGGTTATAGCTGTCAAAATTCTCCTTTTCCCAGTGTCTTGCTTCATACAGTTTCCACAGCCTTACCCCAATGGCACCATCTGCTGGGGGACATGCATTCAAACCATGAACATCTGTAGAGCATTTCAGACACAAACCACAAGAAACAAAAACAAAACAATAAAATGGCTCACTGGGTTTATTTTTCTTTTTTATATAACCCCTGCTGCCCATTTGTCTATATGCCCTGGGACATAGTCAACCTATCAGTGGCCAAAACATGCATGGGTGCTCATGCGTACACATACACACACACACACACACACACACACACACACACACACACACACACACATGCATATGCACATACACATGCACACGCAGGACTCCTCCTTGGTAGATAGCCTTCCACTTCCCTTATCTCACCAGTCAGGGTTTAGCCTTGGGAAATCTCTTTTATTTATGTTTGAGTTTTAACTGGCTTAGTCTTTTACAAGTAACCACAGCTGATGTATCATGTCTAGGTTCCTCCTTAGAGTCTTCACAGACCTGACCTTGGTTTGTTTTTTTTTTTAGGTTGTTTTTTTTTTTTGACCCATTTTACAAAACCAGGAACCAATGTTCTCCCAAGAAGCAAACCTCAAATCAAATAAGAAAGCAGTTGGTTACCCAATAACAGTCATGCCACTATTTCACCAGTGGGCACATTTTGCCTAGCATGGTATTATAGCATGCAGGGTCCAGTGCTTGTACCAGAGCATCTATTTATGTCTTTTCAACTGCTCTACACTAGATAAAATGCCATGTTCTAGAAGGTTCCGTTGTGCATGGGTGGGTCTATACAGATTCCTCCACCATGTTTGTTAATGGAAAATCTGGCCCAGGAAGTTCTCTAAATAATGTGTAGAATCAGCATTCTGCCTTCAAAACATGTCACTACGTTTATTAGCCCGGTTTGAGTTGAAGGTAAGTTCCCATTTAAAAAGAAAAAAAAAGTCTATGTAATGATTAGCAAGGGCCTAGTATAATTTAAGGTATTCTTTGGAGTTTATAAATATAGCCTCATAAAAAGCCAGAATATAAGGAAACTGTGACTTTAAGTCATTAGAAGCCCAATGGTTTGATAAAATAACAGGAAACAGACAATTTATTATGAGCAGTCTCAGTAGCTCTGGATTATCTATAAAACTTTTACGGCCTTTCCCAAGTGGCAAGAAGCCATAAAACTTGCCTGAATGAGGGACTTGTTAATTTACTTGTTAAAGCAAATTAAAAATTTATAAGTGCTTTTAGGTAAATGAGATCTCCTCTCATTGCTGCCCTTGCGGGGCCCTGGAGTCCTAGGAGGGGATAGTGGCTATGCTCAGACACCACCGCAGAACAATAAAAGCTATTAAATTGTACCAGTTTATTACAGTCAAGCGCTGCAGCTGTTGCCATGGCTAGCTGTGAGGTACTGGTGGTTTACAGCCTGGGGTTGCACTAGGTTTTCTTTCTTATTCAAAACAAAAAAGGAAAATTAGGGGGAGGGAGTGAAAAGCTAGATAAGGTTGTATTTGACTTTAATTCCCTGCAACTGGTATTCAGGTCGTGCCTCCCTTTTCGCCCTTGACCTTACCAATCCACAGGTTGTAACCTGTTTTTTTTTCCCCCCTCTATTTCTAGATTTTTTTTTCTTTTAACTGCTGGCTGATTCTTGTACATCCTTTTATGATGGTTTTGAACCATGTGGTCCATGCACCAAGGCCAAATCTTTGGCTGTTATATCTCTTCATTAACATCTATTGAAAAACAAATCTCAGTCTTACTTCCTCTCTTTTCTTTTCCCTTACTCTCTCTTCCTCCCACTATCTAGGTTCAAAGTCTAAGGAAGTGCACTGGGAAGGTGGCTTAGTCAATAAAGGATTATGCTTGCCTTGCAAGAGTTAGAGTTTGATCTTACACAAGACTTACTGTAATCCCAGTGTTCAGGAGACAGGGACAGAGAGATTCCTAGGGCAGGCTCTCCAGCTCTGCTTGGAGAGTTCCAGGCTGTTGAGAGACCAAGTCACAGGAAACAGGAAACAGTTATGAGAAAGGACACTCAGGCTGGCTCTGCTGAAGAATTCATGGGCTTAACACATAGCAAGACCAGTGTAAACACAACACACAGAGTGGTAGAAGGGAGAATGTTTACGTTTTCCTGAGTGCAGGGTATTTTTATGGTTGTACATGTGCCTATCTTACCGGAGAAGGTACTATGAAGCTAATACAATTAAGCATGGTAGCCTCAGAAAACCATACCTAGGATACACACTTGTAATCTTAGCTCTGGGGTTGTAGAGACAGGAGGATCCCTGGGACTCACTGGCCAGCCAGCCAAGCTTACTTGTTGAGCTCCAGGTCCAGTGAGAGACGCTGCCTCAACATACAAGGTAGATAGATGGCTTCTTAGGAACAGCGTATTAGGTTGACCTCTGGTCTCCACGTGTACACACATACAAAGTTTACATCTAACCTGTTCATATTTGTAGGACAGAAAAGTATGTGTATCAATTATTGACCCTTCTTAGTGTAAAAATGACAGTTATTTCACAAGCATATTTAAATTTCAAGATATATCTGGAGAAGTCAGATTTTGCAAACATTTTCTCCTGATAATATTTCCAATCATTATGTAGAAAATATTTCTTTAGCGTTCAGAATGAAAATGATAAAAAAAAAAGTATGTCCTAGTATCATTATGTATATCGTTATCTATCTGTTCACCTGACACAGCCTAGGATCACAGGAAAAAAAGTGTCAGCTGAGTAATTGCCTTTATCAGATTGAACTGTAGGCATTTCATAGAAATATCCTGATTGCTAATTGATACAAGATGGCCCAACTCACTGTGGGCAGCATCGTCCCTAGTCAGGTTGTCCTGGGACCTACAAGGAAGCTAGCTAATAATTCCCTGTGAGACAGTGAGCTGGTAAGCCTGATTCCTGTATAGTTCCTGCCTTGAGTTTGAAAGGCAGGAACTTGTCTTCCCTCACTTATGGATTTTGACTTGGAGTTATAAGCCTTAGAAACCCTTCCTCCCCCTAAGTTGCTTCTAGTTTCAGTGTTTTTCCACACCAACAGATAGGAAAATAGAGTGTCATTGGTACAAACTTGTTTTCTCCATATTCACCTGTTGGTTCCCTACATACAACCATAGTGTGTATTCCACAGAAATTATAGTTTTAAAAACATGTTGTTGTCATTAACGCAGCACCAAAAAGCGGTTAGAGGAACATAAGTAAATGTGACAAACAAATTATATTTTGGAGAGTATCCCAGAGCTATAGAAGGCATTAGCCTTTAAAACAGTTTTCACTATTCAATAATTTCTTCCAACAATCAGTTTTCTGCATCTGGTTGGTCTTCATTATTTGAGATATAATGCTATACATTACCGCCAAGAACCTCTTTTTATTATTTTTATTATATAATGTGCGTGTGTGTGTGTGTGTGTGTGTGTGTGTGTGTGTGCTGTATCGTGTATGTTTGGGAGCACATGCCCCATGGCTGCACCTATGGAGGCCAGAGGCTGCCAATGACTGTCTTTCTCTTTCGCGTTCTGCTGTATATATAAGGTCTCTCTGAACCAGGACTTATCTGATTAGATGAGACTAGAAAACACTGGCAGATGAGATCCTGGAATCCTCTTGACTCTGCTTCCCTCGCTCCAGGGTTATAGGCATGTGTCTCCTCTCTTGGCTTTTTGTATGAGTGATAGTCATCTGGTCTTTGATCTTCAATACCTATGGAGCACGGTCTTCACTAACTGAGCCATGTCCCTCATCCATAAACATTTTATTGGCACCAATCATAGTTCCTTCCGAAGTGTGTCACCATTATTGATAGACTCAGCCAGAATAAGAGCTCATGACTATTGCACACGTTATTGGTGTCTTCTGAACTGAATCTTAAATCCTTTATGGCTGAAGCTTGTCATTTGATTCACCCATAGCTCTGACCACAAAGTCTGTGGGCTTAGAGAGCTTTGATGGCCATCCCATTCTTTTATTTGAAAGGATTAAACTAAATTGTATGTGCAGAGAGAGTGGAGAGGTTGAAAAGTTTTAAAATAGCAAGCAGTAAACGATCTAGGTCGGAGGTCAATAGCTGAGGAGATCCAGGAAGTGTTCTAATGGGAAGGTAATACAGTGTGAAACCCAAGGACAGCTGTGAGGAAGTTGGGGTAAGCCTTTTGGAGGAAGTAGCGGTGCCTCAGATCTGTCTGCTTTTCAAAGAGTTCATGTGGAATTTTAGTGTATATGTACTCTCGTTAGTAATATTGATATATGTTGTATAATGATTGCTTAATTGCTAATTTTCCTATGCTAATTGATGTTTTTCTATAAAACCAAATTCTTGAGCTCTTTACATTTATTGAATGCCATCTGGCTTATGAATTTTCATAAGTACTGCCAAAAAAATAAATAAAATGTAAGAAAGAAAACGGTGCCATACCCCCTTCCCATAAAACGGTGGAGGTGGGTCTCTAAAATGACTTTTTAAATGTTTCTTTGGGGACTGTTTCTAGAGACTGAGAATTACACATATGTGGAGCCCGAGGCAGCTCAGCTGGTAGAGGGCTGGCATAGCTTGCATAGGGCCCTGAGTTCCATCCCTAGTAACAGATAAAGGAGGGTCTCGTGGTGCATGCTTAGACAGGAGCATCTTGAGTTTCAGTAAGGCCCTAAGTTACAAACTAGAAAAGAATGTTAGGCATTACAGATTCTGAGTAAGAAATAAAACTGATTTCATTTGATTATACTTTTTTCCATCTTTTTATTTTATTACAATTTATTTCTTCAGATGACTGAGATAAATGAAAATTTACTCTTAATTGCTTTCCCTCCCTACACAAGCCTTCCCCACTCAATAAATTTTTGTTAAAGAACTCATCAGTGACCATATGTATTATCCTGGTACTTGAGATTCTGAGGCAGGAGGATTACCAAGTGTTTAAGGCCCACTTCTTCCACATTGAGACCATTTTTCAAGCAAAAATGAGAACAAAAATGTTCAATTATTGTCATTCTTTGAAGAAATTTTAGACAATATTATTCAATTTATTTTTACTTTTACCATAATTAATATCTGTTAAGATTTAGCTTCATCAAATCATGTATTCATCATTCAAAATTGAAAGACATCATCATAGTACTGCTAATCAAGATATATTTGCGAGACATGATGACAGACACCTGTGATTGCAGCACCAGCAAGGACGAGGCAGGAGCATCTTGCTGGCAGGAGGACATAGCAGGAGTCTTAGACACATAGACAGACACACATACATAAACCCACTCACATTATGTGTTTGTGCAGTTTCCTTTTCTCCGCTTCAGATATGCCAGAGTGATTGTATCTCATTTTACACGAATGTTTGGTCACCAAATCAAAAATCTCTGTATGCAGTATTTACCCAGAGAAACAAGCTGCTGTTCTTGAATGCAATGTGTCCGTGTTGCCTGTCAAATATGATATTACCTGTGGTGACAGAATAATATTTTGGAAATGAGTCTGAGTCTTGGATAAGAAAACCTGTCTACAAATGACAGGTATTAATTTGTTTGATTCCACTTAGCCCTAAAATGGTAAACAACTGCCTGGGCACACAGTAGACTCAAACTGAGGATACTGAACCAAGTGTGTACACACAGATCAATGATCCTTGTGTGTTCTAGTCTCAGCTTTCCTTTCCATTCCTGAGCATTTTAATTTAGACCCTCAGATTTCTTTGTGTGTAAGGAGAGCACCTTACTTACTTCAGAAAATTTATGCAGAGATTCTATCAGTTAACTTGTCGGGGTAAAGAAAATGGCTCAGCTGTTAAAGAGTACATACTAGTCTTGTATCGGACCGATTTGTTTACCAGCAGTGATGGCAGATGGTTCACAACTGCCAATGACTTGAGCTTGAGGGTACCTCACACCCTCTTCTGGTCTTGTTAGGTATTGTGCACATGTGCATACACAGGCACACACACACACACACACACACACACACACACACACACTTAAGTGAGTTATGTGCAGTTATTAAAAAATCATGTTTTAGAAGGCCCAACATTGACCCACACACGTTGGGTCACGTTGACACAAAATGAAGCCAGCTTACTGGTACCTGCTTGTCTTGTGTTAACCCTCCAGATGTGAGAATGTAGCACGCCCTGTCCTCTGTCCTGTTCTTCTGATACTTGACTTCACACACGTCAAGTATCAGACACACTTAGAAGCTGCAGTCTGGGCAGTTCCTGGGCAATTTGAATCACAAGTTAAGTGAGTTATTCAATCTTTGCATCTTTTCTGGTCATAGCTCAGTGAGGGATTTTGTGGTACATCAAAGTTGGCATTGCATTCATTTGGTTTTGTTTCTGGGTGGAGGAGTTCTCGACTGGAAAGTTGATTCTGTTAGCTTGCCAGAGTGTGTACATCAAAGCCACCAAAAGAATAAATTTAAGCCTGATAGTGTACGCAGCTTCAGTACACATTGGTGAAATATCCTGCTGACTGCTGATTACAAACAGTTGTTAATTCTCTACTTCACTAAATTCAGAGTGGAGAAACTTTCCTTAATAAAGAACAGATTGAGGAGATCCACGACCTCACTGTGTGGGAATTAATGGCAGATGCATACACTGGTAGTTAAAATGTTTCATTAGATGTTAATGTCTTGCTGTGTTTTTAATTGTTCAGGAATTAGCCTCTAGAATATTAAAACCATCTGTTTGTTATCATGATGAAACAGAATGCTTAAATAGTTATTAATTTGTGTTTCTTCTCTCTCTTTTTTGAGGAATAATCTGTAAAACTTTGATCCATTTGGAGTGTTGGGAATTTGGAATGGGGAAGTAAAGAATTTTAAAGCATGCCTATGCTTTGAATGACTGATTTTTCATTTTTTATATAAACCCAGTGTGTGTGTTTTATACCCCCTCCTACCCTTTCCTCCCTCTGCTCTCTGTAGAGAGTTTAAAACGCAGAAGCCACGTGAACTCTTCACATGATGCAGTGAGAAAGACCACAACACTGTCTTCAGCACTATATACTCTTTAGGTATGGTGTTGCATTCTTGAAATCCCAGCATTTGGAAGGTAGAGGCATGTGGCTCTGAAGTTCAATGCCAATTTAGGCTATATGGGACCATATCTTAAAAAGATTGATTTTCATTTTGCGTGTATGGTGTTGTTTCCACGAGCATGCAGAGCCTACAGAAGCCAGAAGAGGGAAGCATATTCCCTAAATCTGGTTGTGAGCTGCCTTGTGAGTGCTGGGAATTAAATCCGGGTCTGCTGAACCATCTCTCCCGCCTAGAGGTTAGACAGAGTCCCAAAGGAGATAAAGTATTTTTTTTTTCTTTTTGGTTTTAAGGTATCCATTATTTTCTTCTGTCCTCTGTGTCTTCTCCAAGAATCTGAAGATGTTGTCTGGTGCAGTTTTCAGCTCATATTTGACAGTTTTCTTGACATAGGCTCATCTTTATGTCCAGGATCCCCAGCCTGAGAATTGAGATGTGTTCCTTAATGTGTACGGTTGTGGTGCACAGTATTAAAGCACAACAGTCTCACATTTGTGTTATTTGGTAGACATATTTCTTCTGGTTTATACTGTATGACGCCTGTGTGGTATTTTGGGAAACACTGAGAAAAACCTGTATTATCTGCATTGCTTCAAGGGCAAGGAACAGACTGCAGATGCTAGCCTTGTCCCCTGTGTTGAGAGCAAACAGCTGTACATTCTGCCTGTCCCAGTTAGCTTTGTCAACCTGATGCAGCCTACATTTATCTGAGATCAGCATCTCAATTCGGGATTGCCTAGATTAGACGTGACCACGTCTGTGTAAGGATGTTCCTGATAGAGACTTGATGGAAGAGGACCCAGCCCACTATGGGTACCACCACCCCTGGGTAGGTCATTCTAGGCTGTAGAAGAAAGCAAGCTAATCCTGGGCCTGTCAGCCAGCAAACTGAATTGCCCCATGGTTTCTGCTCCCAAGTTCCTCCTTGAGTTCCTGTCTTGAGAAGCTGTGACCTGTAAGGTGAAATAAATCCTTCCTCCGGTGTTTCTTCAGATCTGAGTGTTTTATCAAAGCAACAAGAAAGAAAGTTGCCTTCAATGCTCTTGCCCTCAGAATGAAAAGCTCAACTAATCTTACCCCATGTGTAGCAAATTGCCACATAAGTGGGCGTACAGTGGGAAGAAGTATCTCCCTCTACATGGGATCCAGATTATTGTTTCCAGGTCCCTAGTGTTAAGATTTGTCATTTTTTCCCTCATAGTTAGGAACATTAACAAGTTTCTAATGAATTCATGCAGATCAGCTAAAATACTAACAAGAGTTGGAAATTTTGCTTGAGTAGTGAGTCTTTTTCCATCCTATTGAAATGCTGTGTGTGTTCGGCAAGAATTCATGTGGCCTGGGAAGTTTATAGTTCTCCGTGTGTGATCATCGTTAGTGTTAATTGTCAACTTCAGAGCATCTTGAATCACCTGGGAGATGGGCCCCTGCCACTTGCCTAAGGGGGATTATCTTCATTATTTCAGTTGGTCTCTAATCCATCCTTAATTGTGGGCAGTACCATTTCCTGATTAGGGGTCTTGGACTGTGTGAAGTGGGTATAGCAAGCTGATCACAAGCATGTTCTGTTTCCTGACTGTGGATGCCATGTAATCCGTTCCTTTAAGCTACTACTATCTTGATTTCCCTTCCATCACGGATTATATTCCTGAACTGTGAGTCACAATAACACCCCCCCCTCGAGTTGCTATTGTTGAAGTATTTCCTCATGTCACCTGGGGTGAAAAAGGAAAACCAAGATACTGTATACACTCCCTATATTTTCCTTGCCTCTAAGTTAAGTCTGTATTATCATCATCTCTGCATTATTTTACCTAGGTTAAAACTGGGATGTACTATTTGACTTTCCATCTTCTGAAACAGTAAATATCACTGCTGTATTTCTCTGAGCCTCTGGCTATGGTCCCTTAGATGCCAGGGCTGGTAAAATCATGATAGATAGAAGCCAGTGTAGGGTTTGAGGACCATCCTTCCTTACTGTTTAAAGGACTCCTTGTAACTTAAGAGGTAATCCAGTTATTATTTTTGTTCCTGAGAGCACATCCCAACCATGAGGAATGTGTGTATCCCAAGTCATGTAAACGTGTCTGCAATATGACAAGAAAAATCTTCCATTATCTCTATTCAAAAAGTTTCTTAGGGCATTAGTTTTTCTTTTTACTTGTATAATGAGTTGAGTTAGTTCTGTAAATATTTCCATTAATATTGAACAATTAGCATTTGATGGTATATTTTTACTTGTGGCAAAACAGGGCCTCATGTAGTTCATGCTAGCCTTGAACTTGCTGTGTAGACAAAGATGGTCTGCAACTTCTGATCTTTCTGTTTCTCCCTGGCAAATACTGGAATTCCAAGAATATGCCGCCATGACTAGTTTGGTATGTGCAGAACTGAGTTTGGAACACAGGACTTCCTGTGTGCTAAGCAAGACTCTAACCACCAAGATACATTCACAGCCTCATAAGCAGACTTGTTTTTTTCTCTTTTTCATGGTGTGGAGGATTGAGTCTAGATACTCCCACATGGTAAGCAAGAGCCATTGAGCTACCTTTTCTCTACCTTGCAGTACATGTTTTTGAAGGTGTCTTCCATTGTAAGATAAATTTGAAGAAAAATTATAGCTGAGTTGAACTATAACAAAACAAGAAAAATTTTCTTTAAAAAGAAACTGTTATTATAGTAAATCAGAATCTTAAATGCCTCACATCATCTAGATTATTAGAGTAGCAATCTTGTCTGTAAGCACATATAATACTTAGAGAACCATTAACTTCTTTTAGTGGTTTTTGACTTATTGAAGAACAAGTACTTTTAAGAATCTCAAATGCCAGAATGACGATTTCTTAACCTAACAATAATTATATGCTACTTTTCCATTTATTTTTACTATACCTGATTCTTTGAAATAACTCAAATTACACATGATTGCTGTTTCCAGAAGAAAGACCATCATTGTTCATTCTCAAGGATGATGAGTCCATGGACTGAGTTAACTGTTGTACATCACTCTTCACTTCACCTGCCAGTCAGCTTACTGGCACATTTCAGAAAAGTAGCCTTTCATGACTCTGGAGTCTCTAGCCCTCATATTATCAAGCAGGCATCAGGACGAGGTATCTCTCTCCAACAGAGTGCCTGCACCAAGGTAGCTGTATGCCTGAAGCCTAGTAAGAAAACTGGGTAATGTAGAGTGACCTGAAAGGCATGCTGTTCCTTAAGCTTCCTTAAATGTGGGACAGAACTGTGGATTGGAAAGGCTACCAGGCAATGGTTTGCTCTTCTGCATTGCTATATCCTTCAAAGACAGGGTGGGGACTCAGCGCCCATTGTGTGTGAATCCTAGAGTTTTGGCCGCAGCACCTTTTATACTGGGTATGCTGGTGGATGCCTAGAATTTCAGCACTCACAAGATACAAGAAGTAGGATAAGAAGTTCAAGGTTAAACTGGGCTGCACGTGAAGATGACACCAGCCTGGCCCATAGGAGACCCTGTCTCAAATTACAAAACAAAAACAAAAAACAAATGAGGATCAAGCATAGAACTCTCGACTAAAACCTGGTCATGAGTGCCCATAGGAATATTCATTTAAGCACTGTAGGAGGACTTGATTTTATTTGTAACAAGTCAGACAGAGTTCTCGCAAATGTCTTTGGCATACTTTTGAACAACTTGACAGAAGTAACCTTAAGACAGTGCAGGCACAAAAGCCTCACTGGTGTGGGTCAGTGACACATGATAACCTTTCAGGTTAAAAAACAATGAAAGAGACATTCAGTTTGATAGGTTGTTTTGTTTTACTGTCTTATCCTCTGTGATGAGAAAAATGACACCCAGACTGTTTGTATCCTGAAGAGAAGGATTGCATTCATTTACTAGAGCTACTATAACTAACAGTACAGTCTGTATCTTAGAAAATTTTATATTTTCATGATCTGGAGGCTGACAGTCCAAGTCCGGGATGCATCTCAGTGGTTAGCAGTTTGCTTAGCCTGTGCAAGAGCCTAAGTATACTCCATCCCTGGAATAGAGAAAAAGAAAACTGCTCGGTTTTTTGTTTGTTTTGTTTTGTTTTGCCATTTGGATGTCTGGTGGGCCTATGTGGTTGTTTGTGGGTGACTGCCTTCTTGCTGGGTCCTCACATGGCTCTTTTCTTGTGTTTGGGGATTCTGGTAGCTCTCTCAGTGTTGCCTCAATTTCATCTTATAGGGGCACTGGTCAAAACAGATTACTGTGTGCTTTTTTTCGTCCATGTTCTTCTTTGTAAAAGAATTCCATAGCCTGGAGGAATGATCAGCAATGGGTGTTCATTAGGTTTATGGTTCTGCAGGTTGGGACGTGTCAGGGTGGGCTAGTATGTGGTGAGGGCCCTAGGGTAATGTCCTAACATGTGAAGTGGATTGAGAGCAAACCAGGTGGAGAGAGGGTTTGAGGGACAGGACTTGCCACATTCCTACTCCATCAGTAGCTCTTGTCAATCAGGATGTGGGTGAAGTGAAGACCCCTTGTTACCTAACCGCCTGTATGGGTTACTTTCCCATTGCTGTGGTAAAATACCCAGGCAAAAAAAAAGGCATCTTAAGGAGAACATGGATCATTTTGGATTATAGCTTCTGAGCACAATAGAGTCCATAATGATGGAGAGCGTGTGGCTGCAGGGCATGAAGCAGAGAGATCACATTTCGCCCGCATACGAGAAGCAGGAAGGCCGGCGGTGGTGGTGCACGCCTTTAATCCCAGCACTCGAGAGGCAGAGGCAGGCGGATCGCTGTGAGTTCGAGGCCAGCCTGATCTACAAGAGCTAGTTCCAGGACAGTCTCCAAAGCTACAGAGAAACCCTGTCTCGAAAAACCAAAAAAAAAAAAAAAGAAGAAGAAGAAGAAGAAGCAGGAAAAGAGAATAGGAAGTAGGGGGATTCTGTGAACCCTCAAAGTCATACTTCAGCGATATCCTTCCTTCCTCATGGATCTACGTCCTAATGGTTCAATAATCTCCTCAAGTAGTACAGCCAAGCAGTTACCAAGTGTTCATATGTAATAAAGTATGCGGTGCCATTTGTCATTCAAACTGTAGCTTCACCTTTCAAAAGGATTGATCTGATGATTCACTTCTCAGTAAGTGATGTTTGGAGGACACATTGATACTCTGAATGCCACCCCAGTGGCCTCTTTGAACATAATTACTCCAATTAGTACAGTCCCCTTCTGAAGTGCTAAGGGTTCGTCTTTAATTTGTGCATTTTGGGGAATTAGAAGTCTGTAACATAGGATCCAAAATATTCTAGAACCTACATCTTCACCTCCATGTACCAAAATGTCCCCAATATTTTAAAAATGATTGCTCATAGGAGCTGCAACACTAATTGAGCTCTGTCTCCACAGAGGTGACACAGCTTTCCGTCAGAGAGTCCTTCAGTGACATGAGCTGCACACAGTTACAACTTACAGAGATGGCTGTGGACAGAGAAGGAGCTCTCCATGTAATGAGATTCTTACTTTTGATCTGATTTGAAATGAGCTCAGTCCAGAACTATGGCAAGTTGGAAAGAAACTTTGTGTCAACGTTCATATCATAAAATTTTTGATAGCTGTCATCCCAAGTATTTTATATTATAACAAGTTCTATATACTCTTGATTTTTCAATTAAAAGTGATGTGGGTCTGGAGAGATGCCTTGGGAGTTAATAGCGCCTGCTACCCTACCAGAGGACTGAATTTCAGTGCCTGTCGTTCATATTAGGTGGTTCACAACTACTTGTAGCGCCAGCTCTGGAGGATCTAATGCCCTCTTTGGCCTCTGTGGGTACCCACATGCCCATATACAGAAATACAAGTAGATACACATATACATACTAGTAAAATAAATCTTTAAAGCAAGGATGTACAATGATGTGATGTGTTTTCTATACATTTGAATATACTTGATTTAGATAGCTTTATTATATAGATTTTAAAAGCCAGGCATTTTGGTGCACATCTTTAATCCTAGGCCTTGTGATATGTAGACTGGAGGATCAGGAGTTCAGGGTCATTCTTGGTAACATAGTGACTTTGAGACCCTGTTTTAGAACACACACATTCACTCACACATACTGAATCTCAATACTAAAGTAGAGATGATATTGAAACCTCATGGTACAACCTCAACAATTAAGTCCTAGATAGTCTTGTTTCATCTGCACATCTGTCTACCCGCCATCTAAAGATCCTGTTCTCAATGTGTTTGAGAAGTGTAACGCAGTCGTCCAGGGCTTCTATCCATAATTGGTGCAAAGGTACGTTTTTACTGAACACCACACTATAAACAACATTTCCTTAATATCAGAACTCAGCCAGTGTTAATTATCTCTGAGTTTAGCAATATTTCTTTCATTTAAATTAAGTGCAAAGCAAGTTTGATCCATGGCAACTGGCTGAGGTGTCTTCCCTGTCTTTTCAGCTCAGTTCTTCCCTCCTTTGTCTTGATTTTGTTTTTGTGTAGGGAAGTGCCTGAGAACCTCACCTCCCACTGAATCTTCTGCAAGTGTCTGATTAATGATTAGAACTTGAGTGATGTGGAGAGGTTGCAGGGTCTAAATCCAGATCCAAATCACCTTTAACAGCTGTTTGCTGCTCTCCTCTGCATCTGTGTCATCCCTAACATCTTTGTGAACCTTAGTTAAATTCTTTGGAATGTACCTACATACCTCTAATTTCTTGTCAATCAAGATAAGAACCCATTCAGATTGCTTCTTAGGCTGATAGAGATTTCTCTGTTTTGCTCTAACCCATAATATGTCATAATATATGACATTTTTACTAATGTATTTGAAAAGTGCTTTGAGTTATTACCTTCTTGTTTCTGTTATTATACAATCTTGATCAAACTGTTACCATATTGGAACATGGAATTTGGGGTAACCTAAACCCGCATTCACAGTCTTTGTTCTCTTGTATTTGGCTCTAGAATGAACTGTGGCTCATCCCGTTGGAGGTAAGAGCTGTGTTTCTGCATCATACTTGTTAAGGGAGTTGTGTACTTTTCTGTACTGTGCTTCTGTGACCCATGATGTGTGATAGAACTTCTGCCCTACCTGTTGGTAGGATGTCAGCATCCCTCAGATTGCTCAGATTGCCTGATTGTTTATGTTTACAACTCTACAGTGAAAGTGATCTTGGCTTATTTTTATTTCCTCTTTATTAACCTGCTGTCTTTTCAACCCTCTGAAATCCACTGAACTGCTTTAAATTTTGAATCATGTATATTTCGGGCTAATAGAAACAGTTTTGTAGTTTTTAGTGTCTGAGAGGTATCAGTATCCAAGTCACGTGTAGGCACTTCACCAAAACAGTGTCCAGCGTTTTCTTCTTTCCTCCCCTCCCCCTCGCCTTTTCTCACTGAACCCAGACTCTCGTGATCTGGCAAGACTTGTTAGCCAGTAAACCCTTGTGATGCTTCTGTCTCTGTGCCCTAGCACCAGAATTAGAAAGGCATTCCCCTAAGCCTGACTTTCTACTTAGGTGCTTGGGATTCAAACTTAGGTCCTCATGCCTGCCGGGCAAGCACTTTACCAGCTGAGCCCTGGCACCAACCCCCTCACATTCTCATTTATATTCATATAAATGACTTGTGTTGTGTTGCCTATATTCATAGTGGGGATTCCTACCTCAATTAACCCAGTCTAGAAAGTTGTTTACAGACATGCCCAGAAGTTTGTCTCCTAGGCAGTTCTAAATCCCATCAAGTTGACAATCAAGATTAACCATTCAGTCATTAATAACAGTTGACACCCTCCTGAGATCACCCTTCCAGAATATAGAGAACATGTTTTCCACAATGAAATCTAATGAAAAGGAAACTTGGCCTCTTATGTTTTATAAAAGATAATTCTGTTGATAGAATTACCACTACCCATGCAGTATACTCACTCCCTCATTCTGTTTAGTTTGCTCTAATTCAGTTGCCTCCTACGAAATTAAAGAAGGGGCTATAGAAATTTTCACATAAACACAATCATAAGACTGGAAAGCTTGCTAGTCAGGTTTCTCACTGCATGTGTTACAGCAAAAGCCTTCTAATGCTGGCCACCATGGATGCTGGGACAAATCAATGCAACCGGATTGATTTTTCTCAGGTCTTTAAATGTTTAAGCTCACACCTGGCCTTTGTGTTGTCTCCTGCTTGTAGGTAATAGCTGGGAATTCCAGGTGAAGGATTACAAGTTCTCAGCTACTTATGCTACCCACAAATGAGCCGTTGGTTGCGGTTGAAAATACCGGTTTGAAAATGTATTTGTGGGATTAGGAATGAGCACGTCTTCCCTGAAATCTTGTGGTTTAACTTTAGTGCTTAGGGTAGTCAGTCCGTGTCTTTGAAATATTAAGCTGTCTGACAGCTTAAAATCCTAAGTTTCCTTTAAACTTGATCTGGGCTTTGGAGGAAAAAGGGGTAGCGGGGAGGGGGAGGGGGAGGATGGATTTTATGTACAGCTCTCCAAACAGAATTCACTTAAGTGTGTTTGCCGCCAGGGTCTGGGGAATGCAAGCCAGCTGATTCCCTGCCTTCCTCCTTGGGTTCTGCCCTCAGCCCAGATCAACATTTAGTCAGATAATTGACATTGGAGTCTCTGAGGTCTGTTGTGGGCCTTGTTGTAAAATCATTTTCCTTTCATGAAGAAGCATGGAAGAGGGACGAGGTACATTGTCCAGGTTTAGTTAAGCTAGGTGTGTATAAGGAATATTTTTTGATACTCTTTTTTATTTTAAATTTTAATTGTTTGCTAGTGAGCAGGCGTGCCTGCATATGGTGGTGAGAGAACAACTTGCAGGACAAGGTTCTCTCCTACCGTGCGGATTCTGGGAATTGAATCTTCACAAGCCCCGCCACCACCCCAGACATACTGACGTCCAGCGGGATTGGTAATACACTGCAGAATTGTGACTGTGTTCTCTGTGATCCTCTGCCTGGGCACTGAGCATTGAACCAGCAAACGGTAAACAGCAATAGAATCAGGAGTTTGGGTCCTAGATTCTGGCCTAACTCTGAGGTTTTTCTTGTTTCTTCATCCATGCTTTAAAATGGTTCTGCCTATCCACTGTGAGAGAAGCAGTTAAATAATACATCCTGTCTTGTCTTGCTTTTGAGACAGGGCCTCAGGTATGCCAGACTGACCTTGAACTCATTGTGTAGCAAGGATGATCTTGAACTATCAATAACCCTGCCTCCACTTCCCAGCACTGGGATTACAGGTATGTGTGTTACCTGTGCAGGGTTTTCACAGTGCAGAAGGTTAAACCCAGGCTTTTGTTCTATGAGTGAGCTATATTGCCAGTCAAGAATGAGAATTCTGATGCTGCTTGTGAATCAGAGTATATGTTACACGTGCAGGTTTGATAGTCAGTATGACTATTGCAATAGTACTGATTTCTTGTATGTGGGAATTAAAGTGGCCAAGCGGGTCCAGCTGGTAAAGGCAGTTCCCACCAAGCCTGATGACCTGTGTTTCATTCCTGGGATCCACATGGTTGATGGAGAGAACTGACTCCCACAAGTTATCCTCTGACCCCTATAAATACAGTTTGGCACGTGTGCCACATCCCTCATGTACATACACACAGATAAATAAATATAAGTTTTAATGCATCATACTTAACAGGACTTGAGATGAAGCTCGTTCGATAAATCTCACATTCAAAGATGTGATAGTACACCCTTCCGTCTGAGCTACATCCCAGCCCCCAAACCCTTGCTTCATAAACAGTGAGAAGGTAAACATCTGAGAAGACATTCTTCTGACCTATCACACACCAGTTAGAAAAAGCTCATACAGCTTGCATCTGGATGAGGTTGGAATTAGTAAATTTCACATTAGAGTAGGAGAAAACTCAGCCCTTCAAGGGCTCAGGAGGATAAGAAGGAAAATTGGTCCAGTTGTTTTGAGCATCTTTAGAGTCTGCTTCCTGGAAGGGGGTGGGGGGGATGGTTAGAAGAAAGTAATAAGAATGTCTTTGTTGAGAAGTTGCAGGTAACATTGGTCCATTTGGGAGTTTGGGCGCTATTGCCACTGTGGGCAAGGTGAGCCCAAGTGAGCTCCAAAGGCTGATCAGTCTAGCATGCCAGAAGACTGGGACTATGGCTTGGTTGGTAGAGTGCTTGCCTTGTATGTACAAGGCTCCTGTGTTCAGTCCCCAGCACTGCATAACTCGAGCATGATAATGCCTGATACCTCTAATCCAAGTAATCAGAAGATGGATACAGGAAGATTAGAAGTTGACAGTCACCCTTAGATACATAACGAGTTCCAGGTCGTTCAGCTACATGAGACTCTGTCTCCAAAAAGAAAAAGGGTTGGGGTGAGAGACATTTAAAAAGGCAAGTAGAGGAGGAGTAAAGAGCATGAACTGCTCTAGGAGAGGATCTGAGCTTGGTTCTCAGTACTCACGGTGGACAGGTTCCAACTGCCTGTATCTCCAGCTGCAGAGGAGCTCTCCTCTGGCCTCCATACTCCCGCACTCATGTGAGTCCACGCGTGCGCGCACACACACACACACACACAAACACAGCAGATGTTTTATAAGTTTAAGCTAAATCGAACGTTGAAGCTCAGGCCTTTAAATCGACAAGGCTCCCAGTGCAAAGCTCATGAGTCACGATATGTGCATGTGAGGATGTCTCTGACTTTCTCCTGTTTTGCTTTTCTCTGTTCCTTTCAGCTCAAGCCGGGACAGAACAGCTGCAGGGACAGCGACAGTGAAAGCGCTAGCGGAGAATCCAAGGGTTTCCACCGGAGCAGCTCTCGCGAGAGGCTCAGCGATGTAAGTGTGAAATGCATCAGACCACTCCTGGACCCCCATACCCTCCCGATGCAAGGATCATGCACCTGTTCAGATGGCTCACTTGCTGGGAGCATTGTTAGGCTTGCTCTCTTGGTATATGTGTTTGTATCTTTTATTTATTTTGTCATTCCAAAATGTAGGTTGACCTAAAATGTATTCTAGCAAACTATGGAGGTTTCAGAAACGGCTAATGAAAGTGCTCGCTGTTCAAGTCTAAAATCAAAGCTCATATTCCAAGAATCCAAGTAAATTACAGGTGGGCGTAGGACCCTTCTTGTAATCTCAGTGGTTAAGACGCAGAGATAGTGCATCCCTGCAATAAGTTGGCTTGTTACTGTCGCCCCAGCAGCCAGCCTAGTGCTCAGTGAGAAACTTTGCCTCAGTGACTAGAGGTTAGGACCTGGAGAGAAGACCAGTGCCTAAGAGTACTGACTGCTCTTCCAGAGGACCTGGGTTTGACTCCCAGCACCCACATGGGCATTCACAATCATCTGAAACTATAGTTCAATGGAATTCTATACATGAAGGTAAAATACCCATGCACATAAAATAAAAGTAAAATGCGTGATTGAGGGAGATACTCAGTGTCAGAATCAGCCTCCATCCCCACGTGCACATGTGCTCCCACAACTGAGAACACACGTAAACACATGTACCCATGAACATACAACATAAACACTGAAAAAAATAAAATAAAAGGAAATAAGAGATGGGCCAGTGAAATGGCTCAGTAGTAAGGGTGCTTGCTAGTAAGGCTGAAGAAATGAGTTTGATTCCCCAAACTGACAAGGTGGAAGAAGAAATTCCTGAAATTCGTTCTCTGACTTCCACCTGCACATACTGTGTCTTAGTTAGGGTTTCTATTGCTGTGAAGAGACACCATTACCATGGAAACTCTTATAAAGGGAAGCAGTTAACTGTGGTGGCTCTTTACAGTTCAAAGGTTCAGTCCATTATCATCGTGATGGGACATGGGGGTATGCTGGCAGTCATATGGGTAGCTGAGAGTTCTACATCTTGGTTTGTAGGCAACACATAGTGGTCTCAGACACAAGGCAGTATGTTGAGCATATATGAGACTTGAAAGCCCACCCTCATAGTGACACACTTCCTCCAGCAAGACCACACTTACTCCAACAAAGCCGCAACTCCTCATAGTGTCACTCCCTTTTGGGGACTATTTTCTTTGAAACCACCACACCATCAAACTTGCTCAGTCAGACTAAATTTGCAAATTAGTCAAACCAAAAGAACTGGTAATATTTTTATCAGAATAGCAGTCAGGCAGTACCGTACCTGCAAGATGACATCATGTTGCTGTGCTGTGACCCTTAGTAGTTCATACCTTGGAATCCTGTAATATTCTATCTCTGCTTGTTTTCTTCTGTTAAGGATGAGTTGTCTGTCCAGTCTGGGTAGATGCCTCTCTTGGCAAGAGAGAGAATTATTAATAATTTTCCTAACAGATTTCAAATTGGAAAACCTTGTTAAAAAATGACTGAGCCCCTGGATGTGCCTATTCATAGTTTTCTTAATAAAAGAAGTTAGACAGGGAATCAAAAGGCATCTCAAGTACTATTTTACTAGACTTTAAGAGAAAAACAATATAACAGACAAGATGTAAATCTCTGCCGCTGCTGTAACTAACAAACCAGGTTCAGTCACTTATGCTCAGTTAAGTCAATCAACAGAGCCAAATTAATAATGAAAATCAGGATTAGGAGATTTATTCAATATGTTCACATTAGGACAAAGAGATACAGCAATTCCTCCCAATGCTTGAAGGTAAGTTTTAGATAGAAGGCAAGAAATACGCATAATCAAGCAGTGTACCCAGGTGTAGTGCCCCGTTTGCTCCAGTCTCTTCTGCAAGGTCACCTGTCAATCTCTCTTCAGGCAGGCACGTTCCTCCTCTAGCTGCCCTGAGGGCTTTGTAGGTTTCCTAACCCAGAAGGGGATTCCTGGGGAAATTCTAATCTCGTGCTGTACATTCTTCCAGTTGTTTGATGACCTACAAGGGGAGCACAAGTGTCTACTTAGGACTCATTGATTCCTGCCAGACAGGCCTTTACATGGCCCGGAGAAGGAGAAGTGCAGAGAAGGGAGAAAGCCGCGTGGTTTGCAAGCAGCCACATGGATAAAGGAGAGAGAGAGGGGCTTCAAAGAGTGAAAAGCCCAGAGAAAGCCTGCTTCGCCTTTGGCCAGTATCCAAAAAAAAAGGATAAAGGAAAGTAAAAATGTCTTGCTTTTTGAGGCCTGTGTCAGAAACAATGGGCAGGCGGGAGTTGTAACAAGAGGAGGCTTCTGGGAAGGGAAAGTAGATTATCTCATTAATAGGAAAATAACCTCTTCCATCTCCTGGGTAGATGTGCTACCCAGGGCTAAAGATGGAATTTAGAACAAAGCCCAGGTACCTTCACCTTTCTGTGAGGTAGTTTAAAATCTTAGGGATGTCAAAGCCGATGTTCTTGTTTCAAAGGAAAGGAGCTGTAGGGTCTAAAGCTTCTGTAGCCTGAGGCTGCAGTAGTAATACCCCTGTTTCTCCTGAAATCCATCCACCCTGCTTTGGACTCTCCTGGTCCTCCTGGATCTCTTTTATTGTCTCGGCCAGAACTGACTGCCACAGACTCTTTTGGCTCCTTCCCTCACTTGTCATTTTAGCACCATTCAGGCCCCATCTTTGCCCCTTTGAGGAACACTTGGAAGCCGTCCTGAAATACAGGCTTAGTGGAGAGAAATTTTTGTTCGTGATGTCAGGAAGCAACATTAACTGAGTTATGTGCAAGATGTGGGGGTGTGCAAGGGAGAGAAGTTTTGAGTCTCCAAATGTTACAAAGCAGTAGAGGCACGATGGTGATTATGTGTGTGAACGGTCCTTTGCCCTGTTCTCCTCCCTTCTTTCACTCTCAGCAACAGTCGTTATTGTGAGCAGGGTGGTGTGTTGCAGAGAAAATACTACAGATTTCTCATCAAGGAGAAAGCAGCATTACACTTTCGCTTTAAATGTTATAAGCAGGGAATAATGTGTGTGTGTGTATATATATATATTTTTTTTATTACATTTTGTGTCTCAAAGTACCCATGTGTGTATGGCTTGTTTGTGGAGGTCAAAGGACAACTTGGGTGAGTTGACTTTCTCCTTTTACCATACGAGTGCCAGGAATTACTCAGGTTCCCAGGTGTGGAAGCAGCCCCTTTATCTATAGAACCATCTCACCAGCCCATATATATATAATTTTTAAGTACATATATGTTAAGATTATGTATTTCAAACTGTTTTTAGTAGGCAATGTCCACTAAAATAAAATGCTGCAGATAGCTTCCACATCCCAGGTGACAATACTACATTTCTGATACCATTCCTCGGTATAATACTCCATTATTCTGACCCATTTCATCATGACCTCTCGTCATTCCATCTGCTGACACTGCATTACCCTGACTCACTTCATAGGCTCATACTTTGTTATCCCGGCTCTCCTAGTCACTGTTCTGTTGCTGTGAAAAGACACTATGACTAAGGCAACGCTTATGAGAGAAATGATTGAATTAGGGGCTTTCTCACAGTTTCAGAGGCTTAGTTTATTTTCATGGCAGCATGCAGTCATGGTGGTAGAGAAGTAGGTGAGAGCTTCGTCTTGCTCTGCAAGCAGAGAGAGACAGAGAAACAGAGACAGAGTGACAGACACAGTGGGTCTACCATGGACTTTTGAAACCTCAAATCCCAGCCCCAGTGATTCTCTTCCTCCAGTAAGGTCACAACTCCTAATGCTTCTAATCATTTCATAGAATTCTACTCTTCAGTGACTAAGCATTCATACATATGATCTTATGGGGGTCATGGTTATTTAACCCACCACACTGACCCATTCCATCTGATAATACTGCCCTATGCTGACCCCTTCCATATAGTAGTGCTTAATGATCCATTTCACCTGACTGTGTGTATTACTCTACCCATTTCCATAGGGCCAAATACATTACCCTGACACATTCCATGTCATGATATTATGATAATGTTACATTTTTCTGTATCAACCAAAGTAGACAGCACCAAGACACAACTTTTTTCCCAACACTTCCAAGGAAGTTAGTTGTTTGGTGTGTCGACATTTGCATTCTCAGAAGAATTAGCAGTAAGCAAAACCATTATTTTTGCAGTATTCCTTAATATGTTATTAAATAAAGAATACTGTCTTTGACTGTGAGTGAAATTCTGCATATAATAATGCTAGTTTCTTGATGGGTTTCACTAGTTTTATGATAGAATTATTCAATCATGAAATGGTAAGTGCTATGTTGATCTAAATTTCAAACACTGAATGCTTACTTAGGTCTTTTGGAATTTTGTTGTACGATTTGTTCGTATTTGTTTTTGTGTTTTGTAATCTAGGTTAGGATAAAACTTGAAGCTGGCCAAGGATGAGCTTGAGCCACTGATCCTCCTGCCTTAGTCCTTCAAGTTCTGGCAGACATTTCTTCTTATACCCACTTTGTACTTTAGTGTGAGGGTTTACTGACTCTGTAAAGATTCCAGGTTTACCTAGTCAGACGTCAGTTATGACTTTGACCAGCGGTTCTCAGCCTTCCTAATGCTGGGACCCTTTAATACAGTTCCTCAGGTTGTAGTGACCCCAACTATAAAGTTATTTCATCAGTACTTCATGACTGCAATTTTGCTCCTGCTATGAAGTCTAGTGGAGATATCTGATATGCAGGATGTCTCAGACCCCTGTGAAAGTGTCATTTGCCCCCAGAGGGGTCGCAACCCACAGGTTGAGAATGACTGGCTTACAGGATGAAAGCCTCGTTAGGTTAGGACAGTCACCAGTTTCAATGGTAGTTTTGTGCTTTTTCCTTTCACCTGCTTTCATAGAAATAAATTCCAGCCTCTGCACAAAATTGCCAAAAGTGAACTCAAAAATGAATCAGTTAAAACAAACCTATAAGATAATGGAACTCACAGAAGAAAATAGATAAATCTTCATGAGTTGTGCCTTTTCCATTGGGTTGTTTAAGGTGTGACACCAAAAGTGTGACCAGCAAGAGGCCAAGAGATAATCTGTACCTCAGAGGGAGTGATTGTGAAATGGGAAGGACAATGTGTAAAATGGGAAAAACATACCTGATAAGTGTTTATTATCCAGAGTGTGCAAAAAATATTCCTGTTTTTCAACAGTAAAATTACACTGGGAACTTGAACTGCTGTGTGTGCAAGAGAGAACTCCAAAGAGCTGCTGAGTGTGTGAAAAGATTCCCAAAGTCCTTCATCATTAGAGATGCAAATTCAAAGTAAAGCAAGGGGTCTGGAGACAGCCTGGAGTGTTTATGAACATACACTGTTCTTCCAGAGGTCCAAGTATTATTTACAGTATCCATCTTGTGTATTTACAGTTACCTACATTTCAGCTCGACTCAGCACCTGTACTCATCTGCACATACCCCCTCCAACATACACATCAATTCAGAATAAAAATAAAATCTTTTTAAAAAGTGAAGAATCAATTTACTCATACTAAGATTGTTATAGTAAAAGCAAAAAAAAAAAAAAAAAAAAAAAAGAAAAAACCAATTGTCAATTGCATGGAGAAATTGATACAACCATATGTTTCTGACAAGAGTATAAAATGATATGGCTACTGAAGAAAACAGTTTTGGTAGGAAATAGTAGGCTAAAATGTAAAGTTTCCCTATGAACTATTAGGTCCATTCTTCAGCACATAGCTAAAAAGATGAAAAACGAGAGTTTGTATTGAGTTCTGAGGCTCTCTACAACATCCCAAGAGTAAAACAACCTGTTTGTCTTTCAGGAGAAGAAGGAAATATGTGGTATACACACAAAAGAGTATAGGCACCCACAACAAATGCTGTCATTGTAATATTGTCTTATTTGCTTTCTTTTGCTGTGATAAACTACCATGACCATAAGCAACTTGGAGAGGAAATGGTTTCTCTTACAGCTTACAGTCCATTATCAAGGGAACTTGGAGGCAGGAACTGAAGCGGAGGCCATGGAGCAGTGCTGCTTGTTGGCTTTTGCTCATCATGGTTTGCTTAGCCTGCTTTCTTATATAACCCAGGCCCACTTGTCTAGGAGTGGCCCTGGCCACAGTGGGCTGGGGACTCCTGAATAAATAAATCATTAATGACGATAATGCCCCCACAGACTTGCCTGTAGGCCAGTGTAGGAGAGGCATGTTCTCAATTGAAGTTCCTTCTTCTCAGATGTCTCTGGCTTTTGCCAAGTTGAGGAAGTTAAAAAAAAAAAATCTAACCAGGACATATACTTAGAACAAAATAAATATGCTGTGGGAGCAACATGGCAGATGTTATACATCCTAGGATGTGGGATATTGAGGTAAGAGAATCAGCAGTTCAAGGCCACCCTGAGCTACAACAGATTCTTTCTCAAAACAACAATCTCACTTATAATCCAACCTAACCACAGGATTTCTCTTGACAGCATGTCAGCTCTTAGGAGAATAAGATGTTAGCATTTTTGTTTGGTAGTTAGTCCATGGCAGTAGAGAACGGAAAGTGGAAGACTACTGGCCATGTAGAGTTGCCTATGTCCACAGTTCAGCTACTCCGGAAGCTGAGGCAGGAGGATTGTAAGTGAAAGGCCACGTGAGGCAATTAGAGAGACAGATGCCTGAAGTCTCAGCTGTTCTAGAGGCCAAGGCAAGAAGACTTCAAATTCAAGGGTAACCTAGGGAATTTAGCAAGCCCTTGTCTCAAAATAAAATTTGTAAAAGGGAGGGATGTATCTCTGTGGTAGAGAGCTTGCCTGGCTCAAGGTTTTTTCCCAAGCACTTTGCAATTTTTGACAAGAACAAAAAAACTTCTGCTTTTTTTGGCTTTTTTTTTTTCGAGACAGGGTTTCTTTATAGCTTTGGAGCCTGTCCTGGAACTAGCTCTTGTAGACCAGGCTGGCCTCGAATTCACAGAGATCTGCCTGCCTCTGCCTTCCAAGTGCTGGGATTAAAGGCGTGCGCCACCACTGCCCGGCTGCTGTTTTTGACTTTTAATTTTCAAAATATCTACATTTTGCTTATTCTGTGTTTTTTAATGAGTAGGACATATAACTTTTAATATTCTGTCTGATAATTATGTCTGTTGTGGTTAATTTTTTTCTTCTTACATTGTCATGTTTCTCTACTCTTGCGTGGCAGTTTTTAAAAAAAATTGCATTTGTGTGTGTGTGTGTGTGTGTGCGCGCACGCACTTGCATGCATGGAGGCACACACACACAATGCACAATATGTGAGTATAGATTCCCTAGGGTCGCAGAAGAGGACACTTCTGGAACTAGAATTAAAAGCAATAATGAGCCAACCAATGTGGGTGCTAGAAAGTGAACTGGGGTCATCTGTAAGTATAATCATTTATCCCCACTGAAGACAGACGTTAAAAAGAAATTCCACACTAGTTCAGAATTAAATATAATAAAGGGTTATTTATTTAGGGGTAGACTCACAGATCACAGTCCTCTGCACAAATGGGGAAACAGGAAACGAATCCAGCAGCGGGAAGAGAGAGAGTGCATATGATTTACATTGGCATTTATAGTATATGAGGCCATGTACAAGTGGGCTGGTAACTTAAAGGCTATTGGCTGAAGGAGTTCATACAGCACCTCCCCTTTTTGTTTAAATAAGAGAGTTTTAAGCCTAATACAAAATTATGTACAATTAGAACAAATATCAAGTATAAAAATTAGAATTTCAATCATCATAAACAGTATCAAGCAAGAAACGTGATAAATTTTTCAATAATTATCCTAAGGATTCTTGTATTATAAATAACTTGGCCAAGTCATGAGAGGAAAGTAACTACGACTATCTAGTTTTCAACCCCATGGAAGAGCTGAGAAGGGAAATAATATTACTTGAGTAATCAGGAAGTGCAATTAAGCAACTTCAAAAATGTGCAACATATGACAGAGAGAACTGGCTACCTGGGCAATCATCCAAAGTCTCATTTGCAACATTGGAGCAACCAACTTTTGCCAAGGCCTAGATTAACTGACAGACCATTTTTAGAGGCAGGAAATTTTTAAAAACCATCTTACTCTGTCTTGTCAAGATTTGCAGTCTTTTTTTTATTGTATCCTGCTTGTCCTGTCTGGACATCTGCATTTCGTCAGTGGTCGATGCATATGAAGTTTCTTGCCCAAAGGCCAGTTTTGCCAAGAAGAAAACAAGCTCCCAAGTGGAATGTCTTTGGTGTTCAACAGTTTCTCGGGAATACATTGGTGCTGACAGGAGCAATCATGTCTCACGTCAACAGAACATTATTTAAATGCCATATTCTACAGCTCTTTGAAGTGGTTGAAGATTACCTATCATCTTTGTAGAATACAATCTCTATGAATCTAAAGAACCTGATTAGTCTAACTATAAGTATCAGAAACATGGATGACTATTGACCTTTAATTCTTAATACCTATATAGTTTAAAGGCTAAGACTTCATATTTGAATATCAAACAGTCTTTAAACAACTGTGCAATAAATGAGGATGGTGACTTCAAAATGTAAACAATGTGTAAGTATCTTGATCAGAGGTCAAAATGTATAGTGCAATATAATAAATTGTATCAGTATACAAAATGTCTTAAGCAGAGGTAGAATCATGCATGCATATAATGTGACAAAATAACTTTGCCTATGTGTACAAATATTGTAGACCGAAATAGGAATATATTCAATATGATTTGAATTTGTATCAATATACAAGAATCTATACCATTTTGTATTGCCTATAAATAATAGCTCACAGGTATTCATTCTATTACTCACTATTATTATTAGTGTGATATTATTATTAGTGTGAGTAAGCTCACACTAATCTATCTATTATCTCTTCCAGGTAGAGTATGAGACTCTTAATCTTAGCCTCATGGGTTTGAGCCCCACGTTGGCACCAGATGAAGATGGACATTAAAAAGAAATCCTACACTAGTTCAGACGAGTATACTAAAGGATTATTTATTAAGGCGTAGATTGACAGATCACAGTCCTCTGCAAGAAAGGGGAAACAGGAACCGAATCTAGCAGCCGCAAGAGAGAGCACATGTGATTTCCTTTTTCATTTATAAGAGGCCATTCCCAAGTTTGCTGGTAGCTTAAAGGCTACTGGCTAAAGGAGTTCCTACAGCATCCCATTGAGCCATACTCCTGTCCTGACCCCCCCCTTTTTTTTTTCAAAATTGGATGTGAAACAGTGTCAAGTATTTCTTGAATGTACTGCACATTTTATATTTTTTGTTTTTATAGGCATTCTTTATTCTTAGCTATATAATTGCCACATGGAAATCGTTTCCTCATTTTGAGGTTCCCTCCCATGCTTTTTATATGACCAGAAGAACTATTGTCTATAGGCAGTTCTTCTCTGGATTGTGTATGCTGCCTATTTGCTGATATCCAAAAATTTTTTTTTCATTGATTTGAAGGGAATGCAAAGGATTTCCTACTAGGGTGTGCTAAGAAACCATTCCTGCTTCATCTTGGCGACTGTTTAGTTCATCTAGAGTATCTTTCTTCCACATATATTCTGATGTGACGACCATAGGGAACCTTATAAATTAATGCATCCAACCTGTGGCCTGTAGCTTCTTGTGGAAGGGGATTTCTATGAAACCTTCTCAACACAAAATCTTTGTTAAAGTTTTAGTTTTTTTTCTTTCTTATTTTAATAAAAGAAAAAATACAGCTAAATTTTATGGTTCTTGAACATGAACTATAGTATAATGTCAGAAGGTTGACCATACCTGGCCACTTACTATCCCTGTGAATCTTACTCTTCCATCTTCAGGTTTATGAATTCTAACCATTTTTTCCCTCAAATTTGTAATTCTGATCTTCTCAATTATGGTACCCTCATGAGCTCTGGCTGGGTCACCCACCACTGCACACACATTGTCACACAGAAACTTCTCTGGCCATAATCTAGGAGTATTGTTCTTTGTAGGCCATTCTAGCTTGGAACTTACTATGCAGCCAAGGATGACCTTGAACTCCTGATCCTCTTGTCTTTACTTCCCCAGTGCTGGAATAACAGGTATGTGTCTTCATGCCTGTTTTATAATTTGCTGGATTTTGTGCCCAAATCTGCGAAGCCCCACAAAAGCCAACAAGGAAACCAAGAGTCCTGTATGTAAAAGCAAAGAGCCTTTATTTTAATCAAGTTTGCAAACTTGGTGTCTCCGAACCTACAAGGTATTGGAATAGCCAGAGAGCCCCAAGTTCAATTAGGTTTTTATAGTAGTAAAGGTGGGGATGAGGGGTTTCTGAGGTTCAGGACCCCTGATTGGCTGACATTTGTCTAGTGTTGTCCTGGTGAATGTGCCCTGGCAGGTGATCCTATCTACAGCAGTTGGAACGTTAGGCATTTCTTTTGAATGGTCTGTTCTTGGGCGGTGGTCTGGCCCTACAACCAGTTATTGCCTCAGGGTAAACTGCGGAGACTCAGGCCTCTTATTAAATTTATCAAGGTCCAAGTTCTGCTCTGATATGTGATTATGGTTGGAAATAAAGAACTTCCTTTGGGTGACCTGCCCAGTCTTAGCTTATCATTGCTGGCCCCCACACAGAAATGGAACTCTGAGCTTAGTTCATGGTAGGCCAGCATTCTCTCTACTGAGCCACACTCCTAGACCTCAAGGTCACTTTACTTTTCTTTTAGATGATGTTAGTCTACGCCTATTGCCTGATATCCAAAAAACACTTTTTGAGGATTTTTTTTTCTTTTTATTAGCATTTGTTTGGGGGAGTACATTTGGTCCCTGTTAGACAGCAGTTCTCATTAAAGAGTTTTCAACTAAGTTAAAAATTCCCTACAGTCTTTCACACTTCTTGGTGGTATTTGATACTTCGACAGTGGAGGCTTACTCTCAGGGGAGGCTGAACAAGATATCCTATTGTTCTAGCGTTGTCTTTTTAATTCAGCAGACAAAGAAAAATAAGGGAAAAGAAAAACCCAAAACTTGATGTAGTTGGAAGATTTGATTCATGGGCAAAGATTGAGCATCCCAGTGGGCTTGGGTTTTCTCTAATAAGTCTTCCCAAACCGTGTTGTCAAGGAGGGTATAATTTGCCACAGGACTTTGAGATTGTCTTCATCAAGGAGACATCATAACTTGTTCAGATTAGTCACAAAGGAAAAAGTTAAGAAATAATTGAACATATAAATATTCATGAGGAGTTATTCACGGGGGAAGTACAGCTTCTGATTTATAGATAATTTTATAATCGAGAAAGTTGTCAAAACTTGGGGATTAAATTTGTAAATTCAAATAAATGGAACAAAGTTTGGATAACAGACCATGAGCATCTTCCACAAATACAGTGGAGTCCTGTATTCAAATAGGATCATTTATCAGTGTGCATTCCCCAAAAACTCAGAGGCCAACAAGAACAGAGCCAGCAAACGTTTTTCTCATACAGAATCGGTTTACTTACAAGACAGAGTCTGAAAAGCCCCAAGATCTACAAATGGTGACCAGAGACCTTGTTAGCTACAGATGAAATTCTCCTTCGCAGGTTGGCCTGTGTGAAACTCAGTGAGTTTCCTTGGGTCTGAAATCAGGTGAAAATGATACCCAGGATAGAAGGCATTCAGGAGAAATTCCTTCATACCTTAGGGAGGGCCAGGCTTGCTTTTTTTCTGAGGCCTGAGACTGAAGGACAAGCTGTCTGCTTTCCCAAATTGAAAGACCCCCGGAGTGGGGAGACTCTCACTCAAGTCTCGGGATAACACGACCCCCCAAGAACTCATGAGAGACCTTCCTTGCTGCAGTCACATGAAGTTTATTGACGGGAACCAACGCGCTGGGGCCTAGACTCATATCCCACGTAGGGGTAGAGGAGTTCAACCTCGAGTAGCTGGGAGAAGGAGTATTTAAGGGAAGAAACCACAACCCAAAGGGGGTAGGGACGGCGTCGTTGGAAAATTCCGAAAATACCAATGATAATCACAAGGGCGTAACTCTCCATGCAGTGGGCCAGTTCCTGGAACAGAGTCACTGAACCGGCTAACCTAGATTTTTGGCTCTACTCTTCCTGCTAGATTTTTGGCTCTACTCTTCCTGCTAGGGGGGTCTGGATTTATCCGGGTCTTTCAGAATGTTCTATAAATTTAAACCAGAATTTCCTCATTTTTGATCAAATACCCGGCTACCCCATTGTCCAATCAAGTTAATACAGAAAGTTAGTCATCTGAAGTCCTATTCTGAAGTTTGGGTATGGACATATGGGGTGGGCAGACTCTTTTCAACTCATGATAGCTCGTTATTTAAAAATTCGCTTTAAGATGTAAAAATAATTACTTAAAGCTTTTGGGTTTTAGGTTCAAGGGGCACAATGAGGCAGATTGATCTTTTGCGGTAAGAGATTTATTAATTCATAGACAAGCAGATAATGGCACGGGGTCGACAAAGAGTTTAGACCCATGTGGCAGAACAGGAATTCGTTCTAACAGCTTTCAGAAGTGTGCCATACAGACTGGAGAGATGACTCAGCAGTTCAGAAGTGTGCCATATGGACTGGAGAGATGACTCAGCAGTTCAGAAGTGTGCCATATAGACTGGAGAGATGACTCAGCAGTTCAGAAGTGTGCCATATAGACTGGAGAGATGACTTAGCAGTTCAGAAGTGTGCCATGTAGACTGGAGAGATGACTTAGCAGTTCAGAGCACTGGCTGCTCTTCCAGAGGTCCTGAGTTCAATTCCCAGCAACTAGGTTGCGTCTCACAGCTATCTATAATGAGTTCTTGTGTCCTCTTCTGGCATGCAGGCATACATGCAAGCAAAACACTGTATGCATAATAAATGAATAAAATCTGTAATAAAAAAGAAGTGTGCCATGTGTTTGTTGAATAGTTCATTAGTGGGTATTGCTGTTTCTACTAGCTTGAATTGGGGAGGTAAGAATCTAAAGAACTGGGTACTGTAGTTCTGGAAACCAAAGTTCAAGGAATAATCAAAGTTTAACCAAGATGGAGGAGGTTTACCAAACAAAAGATCATGGCCGTGGTTAAGAAGGATTAAACTCTGGGCCTTGAACTAGTGACTTTGCTCTTTGTATGAAGGTAGGAGTGAGACTTGAGCCAGGGAAAGCCAGAAGGCCTCGAGCAGAAGGGCATCTGGGTGAGAATGTGCGGAGGAGGGTGTACAGGAGAGCTGCAGTTTGATGGTGAAACATGGCATGTCTCGTGCATTTTCAACTTGGTACTCCATTTTCATTTTTTGAGACACAGTAGTCCAAGGTGGTCCTAAACTTACTGTTTTAAAGGCTGACCTCTTCTGCCTCCACTTGCGAGGGGTAGGTGTGCACCATTATGCTTCTTTTATGCAGTACTTGGGATGGAACCTAAAGCTTCTTCAGTGCTAGGCAAGAAGTCTGGCAACTGAGCCAGAAGGCCAGCTCCAGCGGCTACATAGTTGATTTGTTTTTTTTGTTTTTTTTTTTGTTTTTTTTTTTTTTGGTTAGAGTACTGTGTATGTCCTGATCAGTGTATATAGCCTTATTTCCAAAGTACTTTTTCCTGTGTAAGTGACGAATTTCACTTGTTCTCATTGACATTAAAACAAAACAAACAAAATCCAGGGGCTAAAGAGACTGCTCAGCAGTTAAAGCACCCTTCCTATTCTAGAGGACCTGAGTTCAGGTCCCAGTACTCATGTCTTGTGGCTCAGAGCTACCTGAACAGTCAGCTCTGCAGGTGCTTGTACTCATTTACTACATATACCCACATAAACCTATAATTAAAAATTATGATAACATATAAAAACACTACAGAAAAATCTATGAATGAATATCCTATGTGATGCTTCCTGTGTGTATCCTGGGTGTGGCCATTCTTCACTTTATTCTAGAACAGAGTTGGAAGACAGAGTGTCACATATTTTTGGTGGTTTGCAAAGATAGAAATATTTGGGTTAAAGGACCCAAGGTCAGGATGCACATGCTCACCTGGGGGTGAAGGCTGCACATCATCCTGTATTTGGAAAGCTCGAACAGTACTGTTGTCCCCTGTGTGGATCTGTAATAGACGGAGGAAATGTAGTTTAGCTGGTTTATTCGCCTTTTCTCAGTTGTGAGAAAACGCCATGACCAAGGCAGTTTATAGAAGGAAGGGTGTTTTGGACTCAACAATTCCACAGGGATAGGAGTCCGTCGTATCAGGGAAGCATGGCAGTAGTTGGGCTGAGAGCTCACTAACTGGAAGTAGGGCTTGGCTTTAAGCCCTCAATGCTCACCACTAGCAACATGCTTTCTTAACAAGGGTATTCCTCCTAAACCTTCCCAAACAGCATCACCACCTGGGGACCAAGCGTGCAAATGCTGTAGCCTATGGGGGATAGTTCTCGTTTAAACCACCGCAGATGGATAATCAATTTGGTTGCATTGTCAACGTAGCTGCTTAGCTAAAGCCAGTCTGGATAATCAATTTTGAAATCCCCTGTTGTCAGTAAGCTGTTAAAACAGAAATGTTAACTTCATGAGTTGAAGGAGCCGCTTTGAAGACTGCTTAGTGACAGAATTATAGAAAAAGGCCAGTTGGAAGCAGAGAGGGGACGAGCATAAGTTTTTAATGTATATCTACTTCAAAATGCAGTTTCCTTTCTCCTGGAAACTGCTTCAGCTGTGTATTTCATTACTCTCTTGTGGCCTGTGGTGGCAGGAGACCGAGGCAGAAAGTGTTCTTAAGGATACCTAAGGACGTTGTTCTTTTTGGAGTAACAAGATAATTTGCAGACATAGCTTGGACAGTGTTCTGATGGCAAAAAAAGACAGACACACCCACTCTCCTCCACCCAGCAGGATCACAAGACCAGGCTAAACAAGAGGGCCCAGAAATGGCCCGCTAGCTAGTCCTGTCCACCTACCCTGCTCTTCCGCTGACATGCTCCCTCCCCTGCCTTCTTAACCTCATCCAAATATCCTTTCCTATTTACTTCGTTGGAAATGGGAACTAATTGGTAAATTTCAGAGAAATAAGAACAAAGCCCTTTTCATTTAGTGAATGGAATTTTTTTTTGCTTAAGTATGGGTATATTAAGTAATACTACAAAGATTGTTTTATTTTGTTTTTGAGATGGTCTTATGTAGCCCAGGTTAGATTCCTGAATGGACCCCAGAGCTTTTTGAGTGCCAGACTAACACCCTCCCAATTTAGCCACATGCTTATGAAATGAAGGGAACTTATAACTTCTTTAGAGGAAGAAGAAATTGAAATCTGCCTTTTGATTTACGTAAATACACAGCTGACTTTTAAAAATGGGGGGCTTTTTTTTCAATTTTTCTCTTCTTTTTTTGAGAGAGCACCTGTCTATCTACCTGGTTGACCTAGAACTCAGTATGTAGACCAAACTGACCTTAAACCATTGATCTGTCTACCTATGCCAAGTGCTAGTTTTCCAGACTTGTTCCACTACTTCTGTTAAAGTTTCTTCTTTAGGGAGACCAAAAACAAAACAAAAATTCTGTCCCTTTTTCAAATGTCCCAACTACAAGTTAAGGTTTGAATCTATTGAAGTTCACTTTGGGGAGGCAGTAAGTTTATGAGGCTTGCTTATAGAGCAGTGAGCAAAGGGTTATGGGAGAGAGCATGGGTGTCCATAAAGTAGACACACTAGAAGGTCTGCTCCTGGCATGGATGGTGACAACTTTGAGACTGCATAGACAGAGCCCCCTTCTTCAGTGTTTCTCAGCTAATATTCTCTTGGCCTTCCCCAAGGCCAGATGCTTAGGCCACAGTTACACAGAACTAATTGAGAGAATTGCCTGCTGAAGGTCCCATGACTTCCCTTACATATTTTTCTATAGAGACTTTGAACAAGCCCAGCTGTGGTAATAGAGCTTTGCTCAGTGGATAGTCTTGAATAATGACCCCAACACAACGTAGTCCAAGCTTATCTCAAATATTTGATTTTCTTTTCTTGATCCTCTTCAGTCACCTTGGCTGGTTTAGTTATTCTGATATGAGTTAGACTTAGTTTACTCAAGTTTGGTACACTTTTGCTAATTCCCGCAAGAGTATTTGCGTCTCCTTACCCATTCCTACCCCGTAAATGATGGTAGCCACCTTTTTCTTATTAGAAATCACCTGGGGGGGGGGAAGGTCACCGACATGACTCAGAGTAAAGGTGTTCACTTCGAAGCCCAGGGACCTGAGTTTTGTTATTAGAACCCACATGGTAGGAGGGAAAAAACAACTGAAGTTTTCCTCTGTCCTTCCCATGCAAACCATGGCACACTGAACCCCCCCCCCCACACACAACTACATAGACACATGCAAGTAAGTAAATAAGTATGAAAGTTTACGTAATTGCCTGGAGGAATATAGAAATTTAAAATTAATACTATTGGGTATTGCCACAAAATTGTCGGATTGGGCATTGTCACACGTCTGTTCTAAGCTTTGAAATCTTTCTGATCTCTTGTAACATGAGAAGGCAGGACCTTCTGGCAATGGGCAACTCCCAGCACATGTCAAACTATGGAAGCCACTGTTTCCTAACATTATTTTGTAACACAATTGATATCTGTGGTTTGGAGGTTTGAGAGGCACTTACGCAATTTCTGACTTGGAAAATCATTTAAGTTTTCAAATAATTTCAGCTAAGATTTGGGTTGAAACTCAGAATGAACACAGATAGCCAAGAAACTTTTTTCTGGCTTTTCAGGATGGCAAAGAGTCAGAGGTAGTCTTGATGGAGAAAGAAAAAGGTCTTACCTTAAGGGGAATGGGAAATAGTTTATTCTGGAGTCAAACATGAGTGGCCAGGTTCCAGAAGAAAGATTTAATACAGTGCAAGCACCGTGTTCCATCATGGTAACACTTTACTATGAAATTTTCATAGTAAAGGAAACAATAAAGTTAGCCAGGCATTGGTTGCACACACCTTTAATCCAAGCTCTCAGGAGGCAGAGGCAGGTGGATCTCTGTGAGTTCAAGGCCAGCGTGGTCTACAAGAGCTAGTTCCAGGACAGACTACAAAGTTACAGAGAAACCCTGTCTTGTAAAACAACAACAACAACAAAAAGTCATGAATCAAGACGCCTTTCAAATATATTGTTTTAAATAACAAGTATACAGGTTTCAGGAAATGTGGAAAAACTGTTAGAGGACTCAGTGATAACACTCTTAGCTGTTTGTTTGGGAGAAGGTGGTAGTTTGCTAAGGATACACTTTAAAGCTTCTCACAGTCATAATAATTCAAGCATGGTCCTACTATGCACATAGCCCTAGGTTTTATCCCAAGCATGGAATAAACTTAATTTGGGTGTCCCATGATTGGATACCCAACATTGATGAGGTAGGGGCGTGAGGGGCAGGAGGCCAAGCTTTAAGAAATGTCCCAGTCTATAAATTGTTTGTCATGTAAGCATGGGAACCTGGGTTTGGTTTTCCAGTGCCGAACTCAAGTAGACTTGTGACTACAGCCGCGTGCACGTGCACACACACACGTGTATGCTTGTACCCACAGGCAAGTGTGCATTCAAAAATACAGGACAACTTTAAGGGAACTGAGAGGCTCCTCAGTGGTTAAGCACACTTGCTACTCTTACAGGGCACCTGAGTTAAATTTCCAGCACCCACTTTGGGTAGCTCACAACTACCTTTAACTCTAGCTCCAGGAGATGCGATGCCCTCTTCTGGCCTCTGTGGACACTGTACACCCCTACACACACCCTTACACTCACTCACCCACACACACCCACATCCACACACATACTCCCCCATACTCACAGACAGAGAATTTTACAATAAAACTTGAATTAAAAAAATTTTAAGGTAATCAGCCATACAAAAATTTCCAGGTCAGCTTGGAATACATGAGTTCTTGTTATTTATAAATAAAATATAAACAAATGATACAATATTCATGAAACTGGTTATGCTCAGTTCCTTTGTAATTGTAGATAACCTTTAATGCTAAGATTCTATGTGTTTACCTTCCAGACTCTTAAGCTGACTCCAGTGCACCTTTCATACACAGGAGGTTCCAGCATCTCTTGTTTTTCATGTCTATCAGTGTGTGTGTGTGTGTACCCATGTGTGTGGAAGCTGGGTGATAAGGCAGGGTGCTTAAATGCTTTGTTGCATTATGTTAATTCCTCAGCAGTGCAATCAAATTCATGTCGTAATTAAAGCTGTCAGTTGGAAGGCAAGCCAATCGCTGCGAAAGCACAGCATAACAAATGAACTGAAATGATTCCGCGTGTAGCTATACAATGCTTCACCAGGCATGAAATTAAATAAGTAATTTGATGTTGACATCAGAAATTGAAATGATACCCACTGTTCCCTCATTCAGTCAGACCTGCATAAACAATGGCCAGAGCAAACATGCACAACAAAGCCCTTCTTTCCACCCGCTCCCCAAGTAATGCACAATATATATGCAAAATGAGCATATCAGAGCTTGCTTAGACCTCAAGGATGTAATTTGCTTTGGTATACAATGCAACGATGTGGGGGGGGAAGCTCGGTTTGGAGTGATCCTTCTTCTGGGATAAAACATTTTCAGGAAGCAGGGTGAATGAGATCAACAAATCCCCTTATATCTCTGTCATTCATCCTAAAATGAGTTTGTTTCCTAGAGGCAGGACTCCAGGCTTGTAGAATCCTAACTTGGTTTATTTCTTTACCTGCTGTAATAAGAGCTGGGGGGTGCAGAAAATGGTGATATTGTCAAATGGTCAGTCACTGGTAAAAGGAGTCTCCATGACCACAGTGGGTGAATTGAACTCTCTCTCTCTCTCTCTCTCTCTCTCTCTCTCTCTCTCTTCCCTTTTCTAGCTCGTTTGCTTATAGAATCAAGAACATAGGAAGGTTTTGTTTGTTACTGATGTATTTTCCCCTTAATTTAGAGATATGTGTGTGTGCGCGCACGCGTGCACGTGCGCATATTTCACAGGTATACTGGTGCCCAGGCAGACCGGAAGAGGGTGTTGTATCCATCGGAGTTGGAGTTACAGGTGTTTTATGAGTCACCTGATGGTGGGTGCTGGGAACTGAACTCAGTTCCTCTGGAAGAGGTTAACCACAGAGATCTTGTTAGCCTTGCAGCAAGGTTTGTCAGTGTGGGTCACATACGTAGCATTCTGTTCATGGTGCTTTATTTCCCTGAGCTTGTAGGAAACACCAAGATGAGGAAATGTTGCTTTATAAATGGTGTGTGGTGTGCTGTCTTTGTTGGGTGTGGACCCAGTCAGAACACTGTTCCAGTTTGAATGTGAAATGCCCCCCACAGCCCCAAGTGTTTGAACACTTGGTTTACAGCTGGTGGTGACATTGGGACCTTTAGGAGGCAAAGTCCTGCTGTAGAGGAAGAGAGTTATTAAGGGCAGGCCTTGGTGTTGTTTAGGTCCCTAGTACTTCCTGTCTTCTCTCAGCTTCATGACTGATGATGCAATGTGATGAGCAACTTCCTTTTCCTTTGGCAGGGAGTGGGTTCAAGACAAGCTTTCTCTGTGTTAACAGCTCTGGCTGTATTGGAACTCTAGACCAGGCTATCCTTGAACTCTCAGAAATCCACCTGTCTCTGTCTCCTGAGTGCTGGGATTAAAGGTGTGTGCCATGAGAAGCAACTCCTGACTCCTGCTGCCATGCCTTCTTCGCTGTGATAAACTTTTGCCTCAAACTGTGATCTAGACTAAGCCCTCTCTTCTTTAATTTGATTCTCTCTGATGATTCGTCATAGCATGAAAAAGAGCAACTCAGCTGGGCAGTGGTAGCTAATCCAAGTACTTGCGAGGAAGAGGCAGGCGGATCTCTGTGAGTTTGAGGCCAGCCTGGTCTACGGAGGGAGTTCCAGGACAGCAAAGTCTACATAGAAAAACCCTGTCTAAAAAACAATAAATAAATAAACAAACAAATAAATAAATAAATAAGTAGAGTAACTCATACACCTTCCCAGTTCATCACAGCCAGCAGAAATAATGTTTGCTTTTAGAAGTGTTGAAGTTCACTTCTGCATCAAATAATATATATATATATGTGTGTGTGTGTGTGTATGTGTGTATATGTTTATATATGTATATGTATATATTGCTTTAAAGCAATATTTCTGCATTGCATTTTTGGTGCAAGACATGATACGTAGGAATATGTCTCTTTGTGCCTGTTGTTTAAAGAGTAGGATTTCGGATATGTAAATGGAACAGTTCAAGTTAGTGGTTTTTTTAAATTCCGGTGGGAGATTGGGCCTCTCCATAGAGGTGATTGCCCCCCTAAGGCAAAGCTACTGAGGCCACAATGGAAAGACTGACTTGGCATCAGATTATTTTCATTTTGAACTTATTTGGTGTCTCCCTCAATTATAAAGAAGATGACAAAAATTAAATAATTCGTTAAGACAGGTTTTTAAGAGGGCATATACGCCAAAAAGATCCAGACTTGCACTGTAGTTTCGTTGGTAGAGTACTTGCCTAGTGTGCATGAGACCCTGGGTTCCATCTCCAGCATTGTTTAAACCAGGCTTGGTGGTGTATTCCTGTTGGCCCTGCATTCAGGCTCTGAAAGCAGGAGGATCAATGGTGTCCTCAACTACAGGGAGTTGAAGGCCAGCCTAGACTACACGGAGACCTTGTCTAAAACCCGGGTAGAGGGCTGGGCAAATAGTTAGGTTGGTTGAATGGTTGCCTGGCATACATAAAAGTGTGCATTTGATCACTAATGTTACATAATTGAGTGTAGTGGTATATACCTGTAATCTCGTCCCACAGGAATTGAGGGCAAGCTTAGACTACATGAGAGCCTTTCTCAAAACAGTGGGGCAGGGTGGCGACTAGAGAGATGATTTATTGGTTAAGATCACTCATTCCTTTAAATTAAACTAAGAATACAAGTTTAGTTCCCAGCATTCACTTCAGGAAGCTCACAGCTGCCTAGAATTCCAGTTCTAGAGTATCCAATATCTTTTGGCCTCTTCAGGGTACCTGAACACACGTTGTACACATAAACTTATATAGGCATTCATATATACATATAGATCATAATAGGATATACAAGCCACTTCCATGTTCATGCTTTGACTTTTTTCCCCAAGTATGTGATTCCCTGAGTTTAGTTTAGAGTTATTGATTTTTAGTGCTTTAGTATGTCAGAGCTGTGGCGGTCTGAATTGGTAATATTGGGACAAAAACTGCTTCCCTCTGACCATGGATTCTTTGCATTTTAGTCAACTAATTATGTTTACAAAATGTCTAATTTTTGCACAGTGCCAAGTGTGTATTAACCAAAGCCTTCAGGGAATAAACTGACAAGTAGGTCATATACCAAAAAGTCATCCAAACCCATTGGGCTCTTTATTTTCAAGCCAGTCTGGGCTTTTTCCCCTTTCCTGCTTCTCTGCAGCTGCAAAACCAAATAGCTTGAGACCCAGGCCTTGAATGTCAGGAAGTCAGGGAGGCAGGCTGCCATGTGCCTGCTTAGTCTTAGTGCAGGGTGAAATACCATCATTAATTCATTACCCAGCTGCCTGTCAAATAAATTGGCAATTACGTCTACCGCAGAAGCTCAGAATCCAGTAAATAGCACGTTAGCATCTCTGAGTTGTTGAGAAATATAAAGGGGGAAATTAAGCAACACATTCTGTGTATCAGTAGTAGATGACAAGGGGCCTCATGCTCGGGCATGTGATGTCTGGATGAAAAGCTCACAAAGGGCTGGTAATGAGCTGTGTGGATGGGAGCATGTTAAAAATCGGTACTGACTTTTCCACTCTGTCTCTGTGCTTCCTTTGCAGAGTTCAGCACCTTCCAGCTTGGGAACAGGCTACTTCGTAAGTTCATCTCCTCCTCCACCTGCGCGCCTGGTGTTGCCATCGGTCCCCTTCTGTAACAAATCCTCATTACAATGTGAACAAATAATGGTCAGGGGTTCCCTCTCATTCCTCATGAGGACACAGATTTCTGCCCTTTCATTGAGAGTTGTCTTATTTCTCAAATGTTTATCCTGTTGGGCCCTAAGGATCAGGAGGCACTTGCCTAGCTGGGGCACTTAGCATGTTTGGGAAATTTGGGGAAACATGATTGCTCTTGCCAGCCGAATTCCATAATTAATGGAAATCAGGCTACATATGGAGGTACCTTCTTTGAAGCTGTCTGAAGAGCTTCTATGTACACAGTGATTTGACTTCTATTTCTGTTCTTACATTTGGAGGTGTTTCCCTCACACTCTGGTTGGCATCCCCTATCTAGCTTATATGTCAGCAGTTACCACACTTACAGTCTGTCCTTAGGGGAGGGGAGGGGAGGGGATGGAGGAAACATATTTCTGGGATATTACACTATCTTTCATTCAAAGACAGAGAAAATGGTTGCTTCATTAAATTTTTACAACAAAATTATCCTTTGTGGATTCAGTATTCCTTTTCAAGATATCAATGAGGAAGAATTGCAAACCAGCATTATTTACACAAGATAACACAGCAGTGTTACAGTTTTTTGCAGTATTTACAGGAACTTGATTGTGTTTGTAAGGAACACTTGATGCTAGAAGACACAAGACTGAACACATCCTATGAAACATTGTCAATAAATACAAATTCAGGGCAGCTACTTTTAACTTTGTCCTCTTAAGATGTTCAACCCTCTTCTGCTGACTTATTTTTTTCAATGTATTTCTGTTAAATTTTGGAAATCAGCATTGTTTCCATAAATATTGAGTCTTTCCTAAGTTTCACCAAAAAGTACCCACTCATGCCTTGGTCTTAATCTGTCATCCAAGGAGAATGGTAAGGATGACTCTGGACTCGCATCATCCAGTTAGTACAGTTAGCATCCAGGGCCTAAATATTCATGCATACAGAAGGAGCAGGGTGCTCTCAGCGTCTTGCTTCAGCAGTTGAAAGAACAGACGCGGTCCCATCTGCCATCTCTTCACACCAGTCTGGGTGTGGGTTGAGATGTTGGAAGTAAAATCTGGAGGCTGTTGTGCCTGTCCTCCATGCACAGGCTCTATTCTTAAACTACCTCCTTTTCAGAAATAAAGCCAAAATCACTACCTTTGCTATGTTCAGTTATAGCCTGAACAGTGTATTGTTAATTTTTTTAATTGACAGTATAACTGCCCTGAAAGAAGAATGTTGTTGTCTCAAGAATAGACATTTGTTTTGTTTTTTACTTCCTAAGTTCTATGAATGCTTAGCTTTATTTTCTAATGATAATCTGATAACTAACAAATCCTTAATTAAGATTTGAGATTTTTTTTATGCTCAAACAACCTTGGTCAACTTTAAAACTTCTTCATTTTGCTAAAATTGCTTTGGTAAAATCAACTTACTCTGCTTATCTCAAGAACTGTCATGTTATTAGCGTACATGGAGAAGATGAGTACCAGATGTCTGTTCCGCTCTCAGCTATGATAAAAATCCCTCTCCCAGAATGTGTTTCCAATACTGCATTGTTCTGTTATCACCCTGCGAAATCCTTGGTGAAGTTGCCAGACCCTCATCAAAACCTGGCTCTGTTTCAAGTGTCATTCCAACAGTATCACATGTAATACTCAATTTTAGGGACTAATATCCATGTTGGTGAGTTTCATGATTTTAAATGGAAATAAGTACTTCTGTACTTGCTCTCTCCCCCAGACATACTGTTTACATTGTACTCTGTGGTCTGTGTATCAGAATAGCTCTCACTAAGTTGGTAAAGAAGGCTCAGACTCAGTATTAGGTTGAGTCCCATACTAATTTTTTCCTTTCTCATTAATCTCCTTCAACAACTTTTTGATTTGTGGATGGGGGAAATCACTACAGATGAACTAATTCTTATCACTAAACCGTAAATTGTTGGGTTTTGAAAGGCTAAAGTCCCTCACCTTTGGGGCTTACAAGATCAGAACTGCTTGTTTAAACACTCTTCTATGGCTCAAGTATTCTCCTCACTCTAGAAACTGTAGTTAGCTCCCATGTCCTGTAGTACGGATTTTAGTAAACAGAGGTGAAAAACCATTTGTTTTGTTTGTTCATAAAACAGATAGTGTAATCCCTGCATCATCAAGTCTGTATTTGTGTGCATGTGATGTGTGTGTGTGTGTGTGTGCGTGCGTGCGTGCATGTGTGTGTGTGTTTTCCTGCACTTATTCACTCTTGGACTAGTACAGCTCATTGTATTTGTCTCCCAGTTCTTTGACTCTGTCTGTCCTATTCTGCTGAAGGGTTTTAAAGAAGCCTTTGTTTTTAATCTGGTTTTATTTGTTTATGTCTTTTTAGTTTTGTGTTCTAAAGATGTCTTCTTAGGTCTGTCAGTTTTCCAGTCTATGCAAAAGCAGAAGATTTTGGAGATGGGAACAGCAGTGAAGAGCACTATTTACATAAGCATATTGCAAAGAATTCTTAAAGTAGACAAAATAGAGAAGGTTTGGAACAAACTTTGCACGTTTGGGGAAGGCTTTGAATACTGTGAGTGTTATACACACACACATACACTCACACACACTCTGTCTCTCTTTCATTGCATACGCCTCCACTGCTCAGCTCATATTCTAAATATAAATGAAATTATAGGCAACTTGGAATCAATTTGCTGGGTTTTTCTTTTCTTTTTGGCAAGCTATCTGAAACTTGTTGGAGTATGTGTAGGGTTTTCTCTTTTTTTTGTTTTTGATTTTTTAAACGTCAAGTCAGTGAATACATTTTCTGTTTGATTTAAACATTTCTGGATATCTTTCCTTCTGAAACATATACTTGAAATTTTACTCTGAATAACGTGTAATGAAATACCTAGTAGCAGAATGATCTGGGCAACTAGTTGTGTGACCTTGGCAGTGTGTTTGATATCTTTGTTTCTGCCTCACCACCCTCCTAATAGAGTTCTGAACCTTAAACCAAATGACATAATTAATGTGTACCAAACAGAACTCATGAACAGCATGTACGAAAATATACTTTTAAGAAGGTTTTATTTCCCCTTAAGATTTTTTAAATTGTTTTTAATTTTGTGTGGGTGAATATGTGCACAGTAGTGCCGGTGCCCTAGAGCCCCGAAGAGGGAGACAGATCTCCTGGAGCTTGAATTACAGGTGTTGTGAACTCCTGATATAGGTGCTAGAAACTGAGCTTGCATTCTCTGCACAGGAAGTATGCACTTTGAAACCACTGAGTTATCTCTCCAGCCTCTAAGTGCCTCTTTTCTTCACATAGCTCATGAGTAGATAAACTTTACATCAAACAATGCAGTATTGTATTAACAGAGGGCACCACTAAAAAATTAGTAACATTAAAGTATATTTTGCCTTTTGTGCCCAGGTTATAGAATCATTAATTTTTCCTTCCTAGAGCTTTCACGTGGGCGTGGGATTTGGTGTTTGATTGGTTGTGTCTCACTCTGTGTGAACTTCAGGTACACAGATACTTTTCTTTCTCATCCTGGTGATGGTGACATTGGAATGACTTCTCTGGGTTGCCTAGGCCTGACAGTTGTTCCCTTTAGTCTGTTAATGTTTCTTACCTGTTTTTTCATTGGGGGGCATTTAAAGCTCATCACGAACATTTAACATGACTAAGTTTTCGGCTTGGCAGTTAAGGAATGTATTTTCAGTAATTCGACTTATGAGAAATTGCTTGTAGGGTGTGTTACTCTGTGAAACCAAAAGAAAGTGGTTGGGAGGAGTGACCACAGTTGGGAGAGACAGATTGGTCTGTCATCAAATCTGGAATTCACTGATTGGTTAGGCTGGCTGCCTGCTAAATTCCCAGGGATCCTCCTGTCGCTGCCTTCCCACCAAGGCTGGTTTTTCTTTATGGGTGATGGATCTGAACTCAGGGCCTCATACTTTTGTAGGTAATGCTTTACCTGTTGTTTATCTTTCCAGCCACTGAACTGGTATACGTTGGAAGCCTGGGGTCTGTAATTAGGTGATTAACTTCTTTGTCTGAGCACATGTGCTCTAATGAAAGGGACTCTTAGACCAGAGTGAAATGTCCTGCCTGCTCCTCTGGGTAATCCTCAGCCTCCTTCCAGTTACCTCTTTTAAAATTCAAGCCTGCTAATTGTCACACTTTAATTTCTTTAGGACACCAGTGTGCTGATAGCCTATGATTCACACTGTAGGAAAGGGGGTTTGAATAGCATTATACTTCCTAAGATGGAGTGTGTGTAATTACTGTTTTTCTGCACATTACTTAACTTTCAGGGATTGTTCTTTGATCAGGTACAAAATGCAACATGGTGTCCTGTGTCTTTTTTCCCAAAGGGAAAGTTCTTTGTCACCTTCTTAGGTTTTTAACTACAAACCCTTGAAAAATCCCATGACCATTTAGTATAATGTGTGTACTTTTTTGTATTTAAAATATTTTTATTAGAAATGTATTATTGAATATATTTAATTCTTTAGATTATTATTTTAATTGTGTTACTAAAATCATTTCCTTCCACCCTTCAATCCCTTCCGTATCTCTCCCCTACCACTCTCTCTTAAAATCATGGCCCCCTTTTCTTTAATTATTATTGTGTTTTTATTTATAAACAAGCAAATTAAACCGTTTAGTTTTGCTCTCTCATATATATAGAACACACACACACACACATATGTTTTAAGTCTGTCCACTTAGTATTGGATATCAAAGTAAGGAGTTAACCCTGGAGAAGATTTTAATTCTCATTCTCTTTCCCTCTCTCTGCCCTCAGCAATTTTAATTGTTTGTAGCTATTCATTTATAGGTGTGGATTATGTCCCCATCCCAGGTAACCATATTTTTGAACTATACCTTTAAAAATACCTTTAGAGATATGATAAGCTAGCTTAGCAGGAAAAGGTGCTTACTGCCAAACTTGATGACCTGAGTTTAATCCCTAGGATCCACATGGTGAAAAGGAGAGAACTGACTCCACTAAGTTGTTCTATGACCTCAGCACATATGTTCCCGGGTCCTACTAGATCCTGTCAACTTGATCGATGATAACTCTCACACTATCAGTAAAATACCTCAGCAGTCGATGTTATCAAATCTGTTAAGAGTTCACATACTATTGATGAATATGGGGAGATGGTATTCAATACCATGTTTCTCAAAGATGTGAAGGAGGAAAAATCATTAAAGAGAAAATGGGAATAACAAGCCATCAAAGAAGAAACTTGCTAAAAGGGACTTCATTTGTGGTATTTCATGCCAGTGATGGGTGCCACAGAGGACCAGTGCTTAATACTGGCTTTGTTGCCTTTGCATGCTGCAGAGGGCACTGCGAGATCCTGGGTACTGCCTTTCAGCATCAGCCTTCTATTGATGGGTCTCTTAGTGAAAGTACATATTCTTTAATTAATTATTAATACATATTTCATATTTTTTCAAACTAAATTTTGCTCATGTAGAGATATGTATCCACAGAGGAACTCACGTGTTCATTTCTCCGATTCCATAGGTAGATGACACAGTAAGAACTTTAGTGCAGAGGGCTGACAGTCCCAGAATGACTAGGCAGGTCACAGCATCAAAAACTGAAAATAAGATTTCATTTTAACCTTTATATTTTTTCCTGAAACAGGTCTTGAAAATGATGCCCTTAAGTTAGTAGATGTCCGTATCTCATAAATGTTATATAAGTTGATGCGAACTATATAACAGAGAGTCATAGGCAAGGCCCTCAAGGTTGCTCTGAACACAAACACCGCACACACACACACACACACACGCACACACTATACACACACTACAAACACACAATTCAGGTACTCATCAGTTAGAATCTTTCAGATCAAAGGACATCACTTTGCTTAAGTGCTTTAAAAATATTTTCTTTAAAAATATATTTACCCCCCAGTTGTAAATTAGATGCCTTCTTACCCATTTCATGAAAATCTTAGATCCTAGTGAAACACCGAGAGTATTGTGAATGAGGTTAGAGAGCCCGACTGGGGCTTGTTAAAGAGGAAGAGTGCCCTGCTCACTCCGAGTGTCACATTTTCCTGTCTTCAGTGCCGACTGTAAAGGGGAGTTATTGGAAGCTCTGATAGTTGGAGGCTCTTCACTGACTCCCAGTGCTTGCCTTCAGAAGACAAACATTTAGAATGCATTTCGCTTGTATAGAAGTGTTTATCCATTTAAAATAGCAGTGTCGTTTTAAGAAAAGCACCTTGGTGGCCTGCTGTTAGATACAGCACAGTTAATAAAGTGTCAGGTCCTAGACACATATGCTCTGATAGACCAGCCATCACCCAAGGACTGGAGCTATAAATCCCTTCTAACAAACCTTAATTTGCTTAGCAGATTTATAAATACTTTCTGATTTACCTTTAGTAATTAGCCCCATGAATAATCATGTTTCAAGTGACCTTCTTCATACTACACTGAATGGCTCTTCTGCAACCCTTGAAGAGGAAAAAACAAAACCAAATAAAAGCCATGGCCAACTCCACTTGTGACTGCTGGTAATAAATCATGGTGATTTGGGGATGGTGGCTGTTTTCAAGTAGGTGACAACTGCATGTCAGAGCTTATAAACTGTCACCTCTAAGCTTGCTTGGCATGTGTTGTAAAGCAGAATGACCTCAGCTCAAACAGCTGCTGTGTAGGGGCGGCCTCAGAACTTTAAGGAGCACTTAAAAATGCAGCAAGGCACAGCAGCCCTGGTTCCTGCTGCACTCTGTATTTCCTGTGTTCATCACAGCTCATAAACTCTTATCAGGATTGGGCACAGTGATTGCTTTATGTGTACAACTGAAGGAAATCAGAAACACATGGCTAGTATTCCTGGGGTACCTCAGCAGTCACCTCAGTTTTGATGTGCAGACCCCCCCGCCCCAATTATTCATTTCCATTTTCCAATAAAGATGAATTCTATTTCAAATGTTGTGTGTATGCATGAGGTGGGTGGTTACATGCACGTGAGTGCAGTTGCCTGAAGAGGCCAGAAGGGATTAGTCGGAGTGAGGCAGCACCTGATGGTGGGTGTTGGGAACTGAATTCAGGTCCTCTGCAATAGGACTAAGTGTTCTTAACCACTAAGCCATCTCTCTCCAGACCCTTTATTCCCATTTCAATCCCCCCAGATGAGTGTATTTTCGTATTGCTTGGGGTCCTCCAGTGGGTGTAATATTTGTAAAACTCATGGCATTACTAAGGGAAAATTAGGGCTATGCACTGCGCTAACAGCATCATTGGAAGTTAACATCTCAACCCTAAACCCAAGAAGTAAAGGTATTTTGTTCTGTTAGCATATTTATTGTATTTATTTATTTATTGTATATGTGTATTTTCTTGAGGCACTATCCCAAGTTGGTCCAGGACTTGTTGTGGAGCTGGGGATGACCTAATTTCTATTCTTTCCACTTCTACTCCAGACTGCTAGGATTAAAGATGTGTGCACCACCCCACCTGGTTTATGTGGTGCTGGGCATCAAACCTAGGCCTTTGTGCATGCTAGGTAAGCACTCTGTCAGCTGACCTGTACCCCCAGCCTCTCCCTCCCCTTTAAAGAAATTTTGAAATATTTGTTTAAGAACTTTGCAACACCACTGTGTTGTTTTCATCATCCTGGGGATAGGCTATGAGGACTTTCTAGAAGTAACTGTTTATAACGTTAAGCAGTTAGTTAAAGGACCTCATGAAAAAGCAGAATCCTATGTTCCAGACATGCAGAGGCATCAAGTAGGCCCAGGTCATTATGTAACTGTCAGCCTTACACTTTCCAGAGTCATACACACCTGCTACTTTTGTTCCTCGCACAGTTAGTTTTTATTGGTCTAATAACCATCCTGATCAAAAGCATCTATAAAAGGTAAGGGTTATTTTATATTAGAATTTTTAGTCCATTACTGAAGGAAGCCAAGACAGGTACTCAGGGAGGACAGGACTTTGGAAACAGGAGATGAAGAACTGGCTATGGAGGGCTACCTCTTATTGGCTTGCTCCTCATGATTTGCCCATTCTGCTTTCTTATAGAACCCTGGACACCTGCTCACATGTAGCACCACCCACAGTGTCTTGGGCCTTTTAACATTAATCATAAATCAAGAAAATGCCCTATAAACCTGCCCACAAGCAGTCTGATACTCTAGTTTGTATCACATTGGTAAATAAATAAATAAATAAGCAACTCTTACACATAGATGTGAATAGAAATCTTCATTAAAATGTTAGCTACTGTGAGGGTAATCTGACAACTGAGATGCTTCCCAGTGAGATTTTACTTGTACTAAACTACTGTTTTTTGACAAGTGAAATTTATAATCTAATACCTGGATATTCTATGTTTGTAATTTTTGTTTAAGAGACTGATAATTATTTTAATGCTTTTTATTTCTGATTCTGTTCATCAGATGGACTTTATACATTCAAAATTGTTACTTTTTCAGTCATATCAGTGTTAGTTCATTTAGTCTTTATAATTATTTTCAAGCTTTTTGTGTAAGTGGTGTGTATTTGTGTATTAGTGTGTCATGGTGTGTGTGTGTGTGTGTGTGTGTGTGTGTGTGTGTGTAGATCAGAGAACACTGGGTGGCTAGTTGTCTCCTTTTACCTTGCATGATTTCTTGGGAGAAATACCATCAGGCTTATTCAGTAATACTGTTACCTGCTGAGCCTTCTCACCAGCTCCGCTTTAAAACAACCCAAAGACAGTTGTTCGGGGTGGGTGGGAGGGTGGGCACGTGATTGTGTGTTCCTTGGCAGGCACACTCAGAGAAGAACTGTGGAGTGAATTCTCTCCCTCCACCTCTATGTGGGTTTTAGGGGATAGAACTCAAGCTGTCAATCATCTTCTGGCTACATGTACTTTACTAGCTGAGCCATCTTACTTGTTCTCTTTTTCTCTTCTTTTTTATTATTTATTTTTTATTTTTTGGTAATGCTGAAGCATGCATTGGCAGCAAGTATATGGTGGTTCTGTTGAACTTGCCCATATTGGGCTTCATGGTCTAAGTTGATGAGGACGACTGATCACGTCTCTTCCTCAAGAGGGCACCAGATCTCATTACAGATGGTTGTGAGCCACCATGTGGTTGCTGCGAATTGAACTCCGGACTTTTGGAAGAGCAGGCAGTGCTCTTAACTGCTGAGCCGCCTCTCTTCTACAGTAGAAATGTACTTTCCCTTTGTTCGCATCTTCTGATTTCCGTCCTCCATCCTGGTCTGGTTCAACAGCATGGGTAAAGTTGTCAGCATGATTGAATACTAAAGCATGGTCTCTTTGATTATATTTATTTATATATATTGCTTTAAACTTCATGTAGGGTCATTGTGATGCTGATTGGTGTGATTAGGAGGATTTAAGTTGTCACATGCGTGGCCTTTCTCTTCCTAGAGTTCCAGATTCAAATCAGGAAGTGTGGATGCTCTACATGTGTCTGTTCACAGCTCACCTAAAAAAACCCAAAAACAACCAAAAAACTGCTGTGTGTTCAGTATGGAAGCCTTTTAACATTTTCCTTTGTTGAATGGTTTTTGTAAGGTATGTTATATTGTTGGGTTTTTTTTGGTTGTTTGTTTTTTGTTATTGTTGTTTTTAAGACAGGATCTTTCTATATGAGCCAAGCTGGCCTTGAACTTAACTATAATAATAGTAACCTGCCAATTGTAGATTGTAGAAGGTATAAGAAAAGAAGACTAAAGATGTTCTTATACACACACAAAATAGAACCCCGAAGTGACATTCATGATAGTAAAAATAAAACCCATCATCTTTCCCATTTATCTAGGCTCTTGTAGCCTTGTGTAGTTAATTCTAACTCTGGCAGGGTTATTGTGTTGTCAATTAGTCTGATTTGGAGGATTTAAGTTGTCACATGCATGGCCTTTCTCTTCCTCGAATTCCAGTTTCAAATCAGGAAACGTGAATGCTCTACATGCATCTGTGTTCCTAGATCAGTTTTCAGATTTGAAAAGAAAATAAAAAAGCTGTTGTGTTTTTCAACGCTCATCCACAGCTCCACATCCTGAATGAAGTTAGGGGACAATTTTAAAGCATTCACAAGAATTTCAAAATTGTCTTGCATACACATGTATAGGTCAATGACTGCCCAAACTACCTTTTTATTCTCAGTTTTTGGACACGTCGTATATTTCTAAGTCTTTAAAAGTCACTCAAAGTTATTTATGTAAAATTTGTCGCATGAAATTGCTAAGTGTTGTGTCAGCATTCTGATTAGGTCTTAGTTTAGTGACTTGAGAAATCTCAACCCAAGAGTTTACTCTGTGAGGTCTTAGTCGTTTGAGATGCCTGGGACAGTCCTTTACTCAGGGAACCTTGAGACGCTTATGGTCTTGCTGAAGATCAGATTGCTCTTAGTGGCTCTAGCTCAGGGCACAGCCTCCAACACAGCATCAGAGTAAGCCAAAAGCCAATGTGTAAGTGTAAGAGATTTAAAATGACTGGTTGATTAGTCCCTTAGCCTTTTAAGAAGAGAAATGCCTGATGGGCGATCATAACCAGAGCCATGTGGCCAGTAAGGAAGTGTGAGTATTTTTACAGTGTGCAAAGTGACACTAATAAAATATCGTTAGACAAAAGTGTGAACAGGAGAGGGGCCCAGTGGAGCTCCTCAGATAGCACCTTTCCCCTCTGTAGACTCTAGGTTTACAAAGCAAAGCCAGCATCACTCACTTTGTAGCGTTTTCCTCATGCATTTTATTTTCTTTTTACTTTAGAAGAAAGTAACCCTCAGGGCTGAAGGTTGGGGTTCCAGGAGGGCAGAATTCAACACCACAATATTAACTAAGATGTAGTCTTAGGGTTAATGTTGCTGTGATGAAACACCATGACCAAAAAAGTAAATTGGGGGAAAAGCTTTGTGTGACTTACACTTCCATATCACTGTTCATCATCAAAGGAAGTCAGGATAGGAACTCAAGCAGGGAAGGAATCTGGGAGCAGCAGCTGATGCAGAGGCCATGGAGGGATGCTGTTTACTGCTTTGCTCCTCATGGCTTGCTCACCCTGCTTTCTTACAGCGCCCAGGTCCACCAGTCCAGGAGTGGAATCACTTACAGTGGGCTGGGCACTCCCCCATCAATCACTAATGAAAATGCCCTACAGCCTGGTTTTATAGAGGTTCTTTCTCAATTGAGGATCCCATCTCTGATGACTATACCTTGTGTCAAGCTGACATAAAACTAGCCAACACAGTTGTCAGCTTGAAACACAAACTCTTTGCTGTTAAGCCATAACCTTTCCTTTCTTACTCATTCTCAAGATCACACATTATTATAAAAATCTCAGTAAAAAGCATTTTATAATCTTAAAAAGTCCCACAGCCTTTACAAATTCAAACACTTTAAAATTTAGTTCATTTAAAAACCCGAAGTTTCTTTAAAAACTTAAAATCTCTTCAAAATTCAGTCTTTCAACTGTGGGCTCTTGTACAAATTAAAAAAAAATAAATGCATTTATATTTCAAGAGAGAAGAATCAGGGCACAATCTCAATTAGATCAAAGCAAAACCAAATCCCAATTGTATAAATGACTCGTTGTCTAATGTATGGATCCACTCATGATTTTCTAGGTTACTCCAATGGGCTTGGACCACTTCTCTGGCTCCACCCCCTGCAACATACACAGCTTGTCTTGTAGGGTCTGGCTGGCTTCACTCCATGGCTACTGCTGTTCTTGGTGGCCAGTACATGGTACTGGCATCTCTAAAATGCTGGGGTCTTCTGCTGCAGCTAGACTGCACTTTTACCAGTAACTTCTCCTGGGCTCTCATTATTGTGCCATGCCTCAACTTCTCTACATGATCCCTTTAATTCTGAGCCTTCAACTGCTATAGTCTTCACCTTCACCAGTAACCATGTCTGGACTCTCACAGTGCCAAGTCTCAGCTGCTGTCCCTGACCTCACACTGGGCTGGGCCCTCCTCCATCAATCACTAACTAAGGAAATGCCCTACCTGCTTTTATTTAGACAGATTTTATGGAGGCATTTTCTCAATCGAGGCTCCCTCCTCTCTGATGATTTTAGCTTGTGTTAAATTGACATAAAACCAGACAGTACAGATGCTGTTAGTATGCATGTTTTCAGTATTTTTTATTCTACACTTAGTTTAAAGTATGCATATATGTATGGGTACACATGTACCGTGGTACCTGCAGAGAGATCAAAGAAAAATCCTTAGGGATAGTTTTTCACCCTTAACCATATGTGTCCTTAGGATTGAACTCATGTCTTTACCTGTTGAGCTATCTGGCCAGGTCCAGGATTGTGTTTATTCTTAACTTGAATTAGTAAGTGAGTATTTAAAGATTACTTAGTTCCAAATTTTAAGGCTATAGTATTGATAGTTATGACCCATGCACCTTGGCTCACTGAGGTCCTGAGTAAAATATTAAATTACATAAACAAGAAATAAAAAAATCTTTAGAAATATTGACTTGAAGCAAAAGCATTCCTTTCCTAGAAAACAAAGCATACATAATTACATTTATCCAAAAGTTTTTTTTACAGTACTGTCAAATTTTTGTTAAATATTAATGTTTAAAAACTTTAATTTTGTAGTTTTTATACACACCTAGTATGCATTCTGATTTATTAAAGTCCTCTGTCACCTCTTTCACCCTCTCTTCTCTCTACACAGCTCTTCCCCACACTCATGAGTGTTTGGTTGTTGATTTTCACGTTATCCAGTATTGTTTTGTTCTGAGACCCACATAGTTTAGGTAGGCTCATGTGTCATCACAGGTTTGGAACTGTTCTTTGGAGGGTGGTAGACTCCTCATGAGATGCCTAACTGACTCCGTGGCTGCCCTTTCCTCAGAAGTCATCAGTAGCCTTCAGTTCAGGGGAAGGCTAGAGCTCTGGAAGCTTTGCATACCTGCAGGAGTAAGGAAACTAGTAAAATGCCATTGGGTTGGGGGATTCCTTCATGGGGGGCCATAGCAAATGTAAGAGATATAGGTGGGGGGAAAGAGTAGAAATTTTAGGGTGGGAGCTTTTAATCAGGGCTGGGAGATAGGAGGATCAGCGAAAAGGTAACTCGCTTTGATTTTACAGAATAAATTTAAGAGGGCATTGCTAATCATAAAACAGCTTTTCCCCAAAGAGCAGCTTTCTGTGTGGTCTCATAAAAACAGAACCAGTGATCTCTCTCTTACACAATCACACAAGAACTTAAATACACATGTTCATTAACTTGACCCAGGGCAGAGGGAGCCTCCTCTATAGCCAATAAAAGTAAGCAAAAACGTAAAAATTTAGATTATGATGAGTTCTTAAAGTGGCCCCTGTATATGATGAATACCCATTAGTACTTTCAATTTCTTTCTAATATTTTAAGTTGCTTAAAATCAGAGAAATGAGTTAAAGTGAATGCACTGCAAAATTATGGTAAGATAATTTGATATAATTAAAATATTGATTCAGTTTGATCAAAGAAACATGAAAACAAGATACAACCTGAAGTACTAATGATTCTCAATTACTTGTCATGTATTAAAGAAATGTATTGAAAATCACTGACATATTATACTTAACTACAATAAATCTGGGAAGAGTTGGATGTTTTTATTAAACCATTTTTTTTCTAGTCTTGCTTGGTAAGGAGTACCTAAGGAAGGTAAATTTGAGTTTGTAAAATGTTTCTCAGTTGACCTGTGCAAGAATTTATTTTAATTAAGTGTATTTAAAGTGTTAGAAACTCAATTTTCTTCTTTTCCGGGAATTTAAGGATTAGTGTACATAAGTACTTTTACTTTGTAGGCTTATTAGAACAAAACTCCTTTCGGGTTCAGGGCATTTCTAATTTGGTTATTAATTTCATGTGGGGGTACTGGAGAGATAGCTCCCTGGTTAGAGCACTTGCTACTTTCCCAGTACTCTCATCAGCCAGGTCACAACCACCAGGTCCAGGGTCATCCAATGCTCTCTTCTTGTCTCTGTGGGCATTCACACACAGACACATATACACTATTTCTTTAAAAAAGTGAATCACTTACAGGTAACAAAACTCTGTGCAAATGCAATGAAAAGGGCTTTTCTGGGTTGCCGAACCTGGGACAGTTAACTGAAGTATTGCAGCCACATGAAGGAAATGAAAAAACAAAACAAAACAAAACAAAACAAAAAAACAAAACACACACAAAAATCTTCACCAGATCAAGTTGGAAAGAGTTCTTCTCATTGGTTGTCCTCTTCTTGAGTAATCCTGCTCAAAACAGGCAACTGAAAGCAGTAGCAACAAAGAGAGAAGCCGGAGTTTTTTCTTCTGTTTTAAGTTCCAGGGATCTCTACTTAGCTCAGTGTTTAAAGAAGCATCCTTAGGGCACTTGTCATTTGTGCTGTCAGCCTGTGATGAAGTCAGATGCCCGCCAGCCATCTTTTGCTTTCGATTCTGTGGACTGAATACACACACCACACATGTATTACGCGCACATGTCCTTTTATGGTATACCCTAGACAAATGAAATCCCGTGTTGTACCTCAGCTGGTAGAGTACCTGCCTAGCACACATGAAGCTCTTGCTTCTTTCCCTCACACTGCCTGCAAGCGGCTTGGTGGTACATACACGTAATCCCAGCTATGCAAGTATGAGGACCTCAGGTCTAGAATAAAAATAACACACTGTGATTAATGAAATTGAAATCATCTTATCAGAGATGATGCCAGCCAAGCACGCTATCCGTTGCCAAAGGAAGGGTGTAGAAGCCATACCCCAGCATGTGCTTTGACCAGCTTGCTGTTGACTGTGGTAGTATTACAACGTTAGAGAACAGAATATGGGAACTGGAAAGCCAACATGGGATACATTGAGAGTTTATTTCTCTATGTAGTACCTGTACTTTTAAAAAAGCAGGCATCCATATACTCATGAGTTAGAGTACCAACATGTGCATGACACGGGACTCAATTAGTGAAGGACAATATTGCCTGGATGAAAGTAAACAAGCCCTGCTTGTCCCTGCCTTGCCTTAAAGGAGTTTTAAGCCAGGGCTGGAGAGATGGCTCAGCGGTTAAGAGCATTGCCTGCTCTTCCAAAGGTCCTGAGTTCAATTCCCAGCAACCACATGGTGGCTCACAACCATCTGTAATGAAGTCTGTTGCCCTCTTCTCACCTTCAGGCATACACACAGACAGAATTTTGTATACATAATAAATAAATGTTTTTTTTTAAAGGGTTTTAAGCCTCAGCAAAGTGAGGAGTAGCTCAAGGATTCCAAGCATTGCTCATTGCACTTCCTGGATTAGTAGATGACCTTGATTCGGGTGTTGTGGCTTCAGTGTGAAATAACACGCAAAGGCTCATGTGTTTGAACACTTGGTTCCCAGTTCATGGTGCTGTTTGGGTCAGTTATGAGACCTTGTAGGAGGTGGAGGAAGTATGTTTCGAAGGGTTGGCTCTGAGTTCGTGTAGCCTGGCACCACTTCCCATTCCCTTTCCTGGTCTATGGATGAAATCTAATCAACATGCTTCCTAACTACCAGGCTTGCCTCACATTCCTTCTGCCTTGTCTTCCCCACCCTTCTGGAGCTGTAAGCCGAAATAATCCTTTGCTTTTCTAATTCGCTCTTTGTCAGTGTTTTATCACCGCAACAGGAAGGTACCTGACACTGTCCAGGAAGCACAAGGTAAGTAGATGTCATAAGACAAAGGAAAGACCTGCATGGAGAAGTGATACCATATATTATATGTATCAAAGCTGGCAGGAATATCGGTATTCCCAAAAAGACTTAAAAATTATTATGACTCTATTTCTTGTATTCAAAAATTTAAGTTTAATAAGACTCAAATTAAACTTCTGGAATATAAACCACTTGCAGTATGGATGGAAAAAACAATAATAGATTGCACAGTGTATTAAAGATTGGTGACAGTGAGGACAGTCAGAACTGTTCTAAATGAAACATGGAGAAGAGAACTTTTAAAAATGGACAGAGCGTCAATGAGTTGTCTGATAACTTCCTTTAGACAAGTAATATGTGATTGGAATTAAGAATATTTGGAGAAGTAATATCTGAAAAAATCCAAATTTGATGCAAACTGTGAATCCATAAATCTGAACGCAAGAAACAGAGGAAATGTATTCAAGTTTGAAAAATGATTTAAAAAGAAAAAAGTTATAAGTAGTTGTGCTTTATTTAATAAGCAAAATACCATACAGAGCATACTGGTGTACACCTTTAATCCCAGAACTCAGGAGGCAAAGGCTGGTTCACTGCCAGCCTGCTTTGGGACAGTGAGGGCTGTACAGAGAAACCAAAAATAAAATAGAGCAGTCATAGTGATCCATGCCTGTAATCCCAGTACTCAGAGGGCAGAAGCTAAAGGCTAACCTATCTACAATACAGGTTCCGGGACTATATAGGAAGATCCTGCCTCACATAATCAATCAATCATAAATTAAAAAGAGTACTGAGATGTAACTGTGTGGGGGGTCTTTGCTTAGCATGTGCATGACCCTTGGTTTAGTCCCTACCACTGGAAGGAGAAGAAGAAATCGTTTGGTTCATGTGGTAGATGAGAACTGCATTCCCTATGCCAGAAGGAAAGTGAAGAGGTGAGAAGGGGCTGGAGACAAACTTCTGTTTCTTCAGGGAACACCTGCTGTGCTCTAGTCCTTCAAGCTAGGCTCCCTTTCCCTCCACTTCCTAATCATTATGAATCTACCTGTGATCTACTCACGGATTAGGTCAGAGCCCTCAGAAGCCTATCACCTCCCCCCAAAGGCCATCAGATGGCAAACAATGCTTCCAAATATGAGTTTTTATTTCAGATTCAAACTGTAGCATATTCCAGTGTGTGTATCTCTCAAATGATGCTAGCATTAATTTCATATAGTGTGCCAAATATTTATCCAATAAAAGTTGTATTTAGACCGAACAAGGAAATCTTAATTTTTGGTAATAAGAAAACAAAATTCACTTTCAAAAATGTGCAGAAGATACAAAGTGATAGTATACTCAATAGATAACACAGAATCAGGTAAGGGTGTCATTGAGTAGTTAAGGGAAAGCAAATGAGAATTATTGCATGCCTTTAAAATCATCTAAAGGTAACTCCCAGTGTTGGTGAGGATGGTGAGGAATTAGAGTTCTTCCACACTGCTTCTGGAAATGTGAAATGGTACCACCCTCTGAGAAACAAGATAGTGATTTATTAAAAGCCAAACACAGGGCTGGGAAATGGCTCAGTGGATAAATTGCTTGCTGTGCAAGCATGAGGACCTGTGCTCAGATCCCAGCACCCACATAAATGCCAGGTTTAATGTTACACTTGTAACACCAGCACTGGGAGATAGAGACAAGGCTATCCTACTAGCTGGCCAGCCAATCTAGCTGAAATGACAAGCTCCAGGTTCAGTGAGAGACCCAGCCTTAAACAATAAGATGGAGATAAGGATGACACCAGTAGACAAATAAGCAAAGAAAAATTTCTCATTGTTAAATTATCAAACGGTAGACCTTAAGTATGTGTGCCTTTTTGAATTTCATTTGTGTGTTAGTAAAGCTCCTTGGACAATGAGGAAAAATAATTCCCCGCTGTGTGTCATCATGTGAGATACATCTTTTGTGTCCCATGTTTTAAACCTGGAAACCCATCACATCTTGTCCTGTCATTAACAAGGTCACATAAAACCTGACTGTGACAAATGTCAGAATTTCCATCAGAGACTATCTTATGTTTCTTTGTTAGATGTTCAGAGATACATAATTGGGCTTTGTGAAGCAAGCAACACCCAACTTGGTAGGAGTTAGGGAAAGGGAATGCATACAGAAGAAGCCAGTCACACCACAGTCACAGAGAGAGAGAAAGAGAGAGAGAGCAGCTTTTTATGTCTTGGCTCCGAATTGCCAAGTGATGAAATGTAGGCCACCAGATTGAATTACTCCATCGAGCAGCCGCTGCCCTGTGTTAATGGTAATTGCACAGATACCACAGTCTTTCTGGGCAACATCTCAGATATTTACCTCCTACTGTTTTTCAATTCAAACCTTTGATGAAAATATTCCCAGTCCTTCTTTAAAGCAGACACCCAACTGTCTTTCTTGACAAAAGCAAGGTCTCTAAATCAGATCCCGACAATTTCGGACACAGCGGTCTACCTAAATCACCTTTTACCTGTGTCACGATGTCATTTCCTGAAGGAGAAAGTGTCCATCAGAGGAGCAATTGCTGTAGGTCTCAGGGCTACAAGGTTGAGTCTGCCAGGAAAATGGAAGAAAGAATGGGGAAATTATTTGTTCCTTTGACTTGAGTTGAGGAAATTCAGTGAGGGGTTGACTAAATATAATAAATGAAATAGGATTGTGATTTGTCTTAGAGATCCATACATGTGAAGTAAGACAGATCTGTAGATACTGTTTTCAGGATGGTAGGGAGCAAATTTCAAAATTATATTTGTATTTATTTGTTTGCTTATTCTTTTTGTGCATGTGTGCATGACCACATGAGTTTATGTGTACCACATGCATATAAGTCCTGGAGGAGGCCAGAAGAAGCCATCAGATCCTCTGGAACTGGAGTTATGGATGGTTGAGAGTCATAGGTGCCAAGAACTAAACTTAGATCTTCTACAAGATTAATATACACTCTGAGTTTCTGAGCCATCTCTCCATTTCCTAAAATACCAATTTAATTTTCCTCTCTCCCCCCGCTTTCTTCTCCATACCTCTGTCTTTCTCCCATCTTCTTTTTTTCTCTCCCTTCCTCTGTCCCTTTCTTTTTTCCTACCCCTCCCTCCTTCCGTCCCTGCCTTCTTCCCTCCTTTCTTCCCTCCTTTCCTTTGTGATTGTTGTTTGAGACAGAGACTCACGTATCCCAGGTCTCATTTATCCCATATAGTCACAGTTGACTCTGAATTTCTGATCCTCTACCTCCAGTGTGCATGATTATAGACATGTGCCACCACACCCAGGTCCGTTTAATGTTTTGTATAAACTCCATCTTTTAAGGAGGCAGTAAAACAGTTATTTTGTTGTTGTTGTTGCCCTTTTCTAATTTTATGGTTTTGATTGGGCACTCTAATCTCACAATATTTAGCAGTTTCTTTTACTCTTGACACCTCAGCCCAGTTTCTGGTCTGTCGCTTGTCCCCATTGGAACAGATCAGACTTCAATTAATAAAGGTTGTAGAAACAATGCCCTTGGCATGTGCTGTGTGCAGCTCGCTGTTGAACCGTGGTGTTGCACTGGCTGGAGAACAGGATGAGGGAACACGAAAGCCAGCACTGCTGAGAAGGACTGGATGACCTGAGAGTGAACCTCTCTATGTTGATCTCTCTGGCTGGTGTTGGTTGGGCCCTAATCTCCCATTTTGTTGGAAGAGTGTACTTGCTAATTGCTTTTCTGGATCCAATTGTAGCATCATATGTTTGATGGATGGAGCCCTCTGGGGACTTGGCTTTGCAGGTTTGGTGAATGAGCAGCTGAAGACACAGCAGGCTTGCTCCCTGCTGCCAGCCTGAGTTTGTTCTTCCCAAGTGGATACCTCATTATGGCATCAGCTTCGGAATGTTATTTGTCCGGCATACTGACAGATAGTGATAGTGGCTATGTGTGTGTATGTGTGTAGCCACGTGTATGTAGTCTCATGTGCACTCACACTCGTATGTGCATATGTATGTCCTTTGGTACAGAAGCCAGAGGTTAGTGTTGGCATCTTCCTCTATCTTAATCTCTTGTGACAAGATCTCTCCGAACCCAGGCATCATCCTTTAAGCTAGACTTCTTGACCAGTGAGCTCCAGGATTTCACTGACTTCTCATCAGTGCTAGAATTATAAACATACATCCCCTCACCCATCCTTTAAAACAAACAAACAAACAACATTTAGGCTTGTTTTTTATGTAGGTGCTAGGGATTTCAAGTCTGCACTTCCATGCACAATTTTCACAGTGTTGAGTGTAAAACCCAGAACTTCACACATATTAGCAAGGACTCAGATCTTTGAACCCCAGCCTTGGATTGGAGCTTGTGACATTATTGCCTTCAAGGTTCTTTCCCACTTTGCAAAGGTACATGGTGGAAGCTTGGTAAAATTACATTTGTGAGTAAAGCATGTATGTTTCAGAATCTCAGAGTGGGAAGAATAAAAGAGGAAAAATGTTTCCAACTGTCTTTTCACATGGGTTCTTGAAGGCCGCCAGCCCTTAATGTGGCCAAACACATTTAGGAACACAGACTCCTTAGAGGACCTTGCGTTTCTCCATGCAGAGGTAAAGGAAGGAGAGCATTTCCTCAAGATGTCTCTCTCAGTTGCTGCCGTTTGTTTCTGTTCTCTTTTCTTGGTATCCTTCTCTGACTTCTTTACAGATTAAAGGCTTGGATAGGCCATAGGAACATAAAGAGTTCATTGAAAAAGTACAGAATCATAGGTTTTTGAACCCCTAATGTCTGTCTTTTCCACTTGTGCTTGAACTCTTTCAACTGAAACCCAAGCCTGGGTTTGCCCTGTGCTATCACACACGCACACACACACAAATACACATACACACATACAGAGAGATACACATACACACCTGCACACACACCGTGTGTGTGTATAATCTATATTATATATAGATAAAATCCATATAGAATATTATAAGGAAAAATATATAGAGAATATATGTATATAGAAAGAATATTTATAGAGAGTATATATAGAGAATATATAAAGAGACAAAATATTTTGAGGTGGGGAAGGGACCAGGTCCCCAAAATACCCTCTACATATATGTTCCAAGTGACCTATATTCTCCAGGGAGGCCCCCCCACTCCTAGCGGCCGATTCACATAATTCATGAATAATGTCTGTCCTCCTGATCTAGTCCCCTTTCAGGATTCCACCTCAGACTCTTGCTGTGTCAGGCATCAAGGTTTCAATACTTATATTTTTAAGGAGTGCTTCTCAATACCCAAACCAGACTATGAACTAGCTGGCTATGTGATAGAGCAGAAAGAATAGTTTATGGAATGTTGGGACCTGAAAATCTCAAGCTGTGTTCTTTGTATGGCAATCAGACATAGCAGGATTTTGTGTATTCTTCTTATCATGGAGAAGGATATGATGTCCTTCATTTGCTGATGGTTTGTAGCATTAAAAAGGTTTCTTCTAGCATTACCAAGATCTCCTATCTGTATTTCATCCCCCACACTATCATTTTTCTTTTCTTTCTTTCTTTTTTTTTTTTTTTGTACCTGTGGCTTTTTAGCAACATGTGGAATTCAGGTGGTTCTCAACCATCTTCACATCAGGGGCTTTAATATCTTAGTTGAACATTAACAAAATATTTGATGTGTGATACATTCTGTGTGTCTTAAAAGACCATAGTGTACTTGTTGACGTATCACTGACCAAAAGTAAAACTAGGGAAGGAAAGGATTTATTTTCCTTATAATTCAAGATTATACTCCATCAGTGATAGAAGTCAGAGCAGAACTTGAAGTAGAAATCATGAGGAATGCTCTTGCTGCTTTTTTTATTGTCTTATGCTTAGCTAGCTCAGGGTAACGTGCCACAGTGGCTTTGGTTTTCAGATATGTATTAGCAATCAAGACTGTCCCCTATTGACACACCCACAGGCCAGTATAATTGAAGCTATTTTTCTGTTGGTATTTCCTCTTTCCAGTGGAGTGTCGATTGTGTCAAATCAGATCAGTGATTTTCTGTAGAGGCACCTAGGATGTTGAGGACTTGTTGATTGAGTGAGGTTCTTCTTTCTAGCAAGAATGCTTTGCTAGCCTTAGTTTTTTTAAATAGTATTTATTTTATTTGTGTGTGGGGGTGCGCACTCACATGTGTGCATGCCGTAGTATGCTTTTGAAGATGAGAAAATAGCTTTAGGGAATCGGTTTTCTTTCCACCCTGGGTCCTGGCTATCAGACCTAGGTTGGAGTCTTGGCAGCAGGTGTCTTGACCTCTGCCCCATTCATTCTGCAGTCCTAAACGTGTAGATTCTTGAAGACTTCATTAAGAATTCAACTTCTTCAGGATCTAATGGTGGAGTAGCTCGTCACTCATTAAATAGTTCCCCAGTTAGCTTCAAAAATGTGCTGTGTGAGAGGTTGCTGGGGGGTCTGGGTGATGAAATGTGATGTTCAGCAAAGCTGGCCTTAGACACAGAAGTTTTTTTTTTTTTTCTTTTACACTGTTGTAAATTGCCTGACATTCCACTCCAAATACATCATGCTCATGTTGACTCCTCTCCTCATGGCTGTCAGAAGCTGTGCTTCTAGACACTAACCGGAAGACATTTGGAAAGGCCAGCGCGCCCAGCTGACACTGGGGAGCTGTAGAAGAATGCACCAGCTACACAAAGCTGCGCCTGCTCTTCCCAAACCCATCATCGCTTTTGTAATATGCCCAATGAAATTGTGACTTTTTTTTCCCCCTTTAGCAAATTCTTCTGTGATGGAGCTGTGATTTGCAATAATCTTGTCATACCATGCTCAAAATACGACTAAATGAAGACATTTGTGAAAGGCAATGATTGTAAATCACATGCAAATTTCAGCCTGGCTGGAATTAATCAATATGGAAACAGAACATAACGATGTCACTGCTAATCCCATAGTGTCCCATTTCCATGGGAATTGGGCTTTTATTTTGAGTTAAATCTCCCTTCTTTTTCATTTTTCCTTCCTCCCCCAACAATAGCTTCTTTGGGGATAAGGATTGTTAGGAAGGAAACAAGAGGAAAATCAAAGACTTCCCCTGCGGGGAAGTTAGCATTTCCTCTTTACATTCAAGGTGTCCATTTAGTGAATCTTCCCTTGATTTTTTTCCTTTAAAATTTTAATTTAATTTTTAAAAAGCCTTTGACAGTTTTAGATGTGTATATAATAAATTTCAGTCGTTTCACCCCATTACCCTTTCTCATCCACCACTCCCTCCCCTCTGGGCCCTGCCTCCTCCTTTCATGTCTTGTTTTCCTGGTTTTGTTGTGACCCACTGAGTTTAATTAGGGTTGCTTGCTTGAGCATGAACAGATTATTTACTGGAGCATGGATAACTCATTTAAAGGTCCCGGGCCTGGGACTGAAGAGGGACACTGAGGTGAATTGTCCTTTGGGATAAGAGATGCATTAGGAGAGTTATTAATGCCACAGGAAGACAGCTTGACAG